>VZRX01009147.1:8289-27364 GCA_013398075.1 Notiomystis cincta | reverse complement strand
ACACAAGAAATTCTTCTATAACTGACCACATCATTTAGTGCAGAGCTGCTGAAATGCCTCAGAGATGAGGAGGTGCTTGGAAAATAGCAGTAGGACAAAGGCTTCAGCTGTGTGCACTCAAGAGAAGGGAGGAGCCCTGACCCCCAGAGAGAGACATGTGAAATTCAAGTGAGGAGACAGAGGACAGAGCAGTGGGCTAACAAATATTGGAGAGATGGGAGCTTTTAAAAAGGGGCTGCCAGTTTTGGAAAAATAGGAAAACTTTGCTATTACTTTAACTTTGTTAAGCAGTGCTCCTGTGCCAGTCAGCTGACAGTGTGGGTGTATTTATGTACACTTGTATATACATTCCTGTTGCTGCAGCAGCTGCAGGTACTTAATCCACAGCTTCTTTGGTATCCAAAGGCTCTCCTACAATTGGAGTGGAATCCTGTGGAAAAACACACCAGGGCTGGATGCACACTGAGTGCTCTGTAATTATGCAGTGATGTTAAAGTGTTGCTGCTGAACACCGGGCCCTTGCCCCTCCTCTGAAGCAAGAGACAGGAATGTCCTTTCTCACTCAGACCCTGCTCTGCCTTTGCTCCATCTCCTTTGGTGTCTCCTCCCCTCCCTCCCCATTGCTCTGACTGATGCAAGATGAAACTCCAACCTGTGTCACGGTCAGAAGGAGTCAAGAAATCATCCTCCAGCTTTCTTCCGACCAACACTGATGCTTGGCTGGATTTTTTTCTTGATATTGCCTTTCTTTTTTTGTGTGTGGACACTATAGGAAAAGATTTTTAAGTATCTACAGCTGTTGGGATCATTGCAGCGCTAGAAAAAGTTACAATTAGTATCCTTTGTAGCAAGCTCATCTCTGCTCTCAACAGATTCTCTTTTACAAATATCTTTTTCTTATTAATCTTGGGGAGGCTGACAATGACAGATGAAAGAAGAGGCTGTTCAGAGTAAGAAATATCCTAATCTATGAGCACTGAAATAATTTTAATCTTTTTTACTGTCTTAAAAGAGGATTGATAAAAGAGATTCATGAAGGTATAAGAGACCGTACAGAGAACAAGTTTTGAGATAAGCACAAGAAATGGTGACAAGAGCCATGATGAAATAAAAAGGAAACTAATTTTTAATAACAGAGGGAATTTTTTTCTCAGTAGTCAGTCTGCTGAGCACACTTCGGAGGATAGCTCTCCAAGTGTGCTCAATGATGGGAAGCTCTGAAGGCTTGATTTCCCAGGAGACATTGTTGACTACTGAAGCCAGGCTCTTTCTCCAGTTGATCACTCCTGGCTTTACTCTTCTGAAGTTAGAACCCTTTAAATCACTTGGGGATTGCTCAGGCAGCCTGTGCACAGGTTAGTAGCAAAGCTGGGATAGTTTGGCTTGTTGAAAGCAAAAAGAAAAGAATGTAAGAGGTTAGACAACTTAGTGCTACCACTTTCTGCTTTCCTGATAGACCTCTTAAAACACAGCAAAATGAAAGTGTATTCATAATATAAATAAAAGAAAAAACATAGTGAAAACCTTTAGGAAACTTTGCTCTGAGGCCATTTAGAACAGCCAAAGTCAGGTTTGTGAAAGTCCTAGGAAACAACCAAGTAGAAATGACTCCATGATCTGGAAGAGCTCTTGGCAGTGAGCAGAGAAGTGAGTCTTGCTTGACTTGCAGGATCTCCTGGATTGGATGTTGCCTCCAGCCTTTAAGGCATCTTCTTTTCCTTCCCCCACATGCCACGTATATTTTGCACCCTCAAGGTTTAAAAGTCTACTTGTGCTTTATCGCCCTGTGCTTGCATTTGAGGCAGCTAGGAGTCTGTCTGGGAGCTCAGCCCCTCTATATCTTTGTGCTGAAGGGATCTATAAAAGTAGGGAAGGGTTGGAAGTTATCACTGCACTAAGACCCACAACTGCAGCATGTGCTGTGCTGAGCCTTGATGCACACCTGCTGCCTATAGCCCAGAGAGATGCCAGCAAACACTAGGAGGAGGATAGGCTCCTGCAGCAGCCCACATGAGGTGGTAAATGAGAGAGGACCTCTGGCTCCTTCTGTTCCTTCTGTGTTCCTAATACCAAGCCACAGTCAAAGCAGCCTGGGCCTTGGGAAGCCTCCATCACATGGTGCATCTCTGCATGGACAGGAGGTGCTGCCATGACATGTGAAGCATATGAACACTGTTGCATTAGCCATCTGCAGCACATGGAAATCTGCTCTGCTACATCAGTCAGCTGCCAAGCAGTTCCCAAACCCTCTGTTTCTCTACCTTCTGCATCTCAATGTCTACCACTGCATAATGGAATTTATAAGGAATAATCTAGTTATGCTGTAACATTTGTTTCACCCTTGCATTGAAGAGAATTTAAATATGAACCTTTTGATGTGGCCTAATTAAATGGAGAACATTTTGTCATTATCTAGGTAGACTAAACTCTCGCTCATCCTCATAATTAAAATATATTGAATTCTGCAGGCTGATAGCACCACTTGAGATAAACTCTTTTAATTTAGGGAAGTTTGTAACGATGAAACTGAAAGACAAAAGCATTTGTTGCAAATCATGTTCAAGCTTTATGATAATGAACTTTGGGGAAACAATGAATAATTGCTAGGGAGTAATGCTAGTGCTTTGGGATTGCCATAATCTTGGATGAATGCTCTGGGTTGTCTAAAACAATATCCAAGGGTGGCAAGTGCAGCTGTTTTGCAAGGAGCTGCAAGGACTGCCAAGGGTTTGTAGTTCTGTCAGAATTCATCCTCCCAGGGTAAGTTTCCTGTTATTAAAGGCCAGTTTTTTCTCATATATCATGAAGTTTCTTATGGATAGGGGGTTTTGGGAGTCTCTATGGAGTTGCTTGCACTAGTGCAAAGCCAGCATAATGTTGCTGTGCTGATTTTACACTACTTTTAGCCTCTGAGGTAAATGATCACCTAAGATATTCATATGGAGAGACAGATGCCTTTTCAGGAAAGGCATCTTCCTGCTCTAGATAATCTTGTTCTTTTTTCTGACTTCCTGAGTGTTACTAAATGCTGCCAAGCTCTTCTCCTTCAAGATCTCTTATACTAATGAGACCTCATTCTAGCTTAAAATGTCCCTCTACTATTCACTGTCTTTAAGAAGCATTACAATCCATCCCCTTCTAACAGGAGCATGGGAAACAACTCTTAGAAAAGTGGTTTATCTTCTGACTAAGCATCATGGGGCATGGGTTGAAGTGTTTTCTGCCTGTCAGTATTCATGGGAGACAAAATGGTGGAGGTGAAGTGGTCAATATGTGACCTTTGCTGAGGATCAAACCTGAGCCTTTAGTCAAATTTTGAATTCATTGCTGTGGCCAGCTGAAAGGACAGAAATAGTATGTTCTTACTGCCAGCAGGGCTGACTTGTTAGTGTATCCTGAAATAGGCATTGAAATTTTTTTTAGTGCTCTTCCTAGAGCTATACAGGTACTGGTGTTTACCTGTTTTGCAGCTTAGCCTGAGCTGCTGCTCCTGAAATGAAGGTCTCAACAGTGCTGTGTCAGTTATACCTCATGTGGATCCCCAAGCACCTCAGGAGCAGTTTTCATACAGGTAACAAAACATGGCTGTGAGTTTAGCATGGGTAAGAAAAGAAGTCCTGCCAGGTGCTAAGGAGGAGGTGTATGCCTGTGTTATCCTAGACATCAGTGACACATGGGATAGTCGTGCTGTTCACCCTCTGGAAACTGGGCAAACCACAGAGAATTCTGACCCCAAGGGCCACAGAGTGTGTACAGGGGAAGATAGATTGACATTAAAGTCATTAGGGAAATTTTAGATGTTTTAGCTTGTGTTTGCTAGTAAAGGCTTTTCAGTAAAGGCTTGCACACAGGACTGCCTCACATCTTGTTAGACTTTGAAGGGGCTGGAAGCTATTTCAGGTGTAAGAGCAGCTATGCTTTCTAGCTGGTTGGGAGAGAAACAGATGAGCAGGACATCAAAATGAGAAATACCAGAGATGGTCCTTCTCCACCTTCATGATGTCCTCATGTAGTTCAGGCTGGGTGAGCCAGGCTGCTGGACTGGAGAAGAGAAGGTAATTTTCTATTTGAATTGCAGCAGCACCTGCTCCAGGAAGAAAGTGAGCCACAGCCACATGTACACAGAGCAGGAGTCACCTGCTTGGGCCAGACCACTGGTTCTGCTCACCTGAGCTCACAAACAGCACCTAAATGGGTGCAAGGCAAAACAAACACTTGCAATTTCTGTTCTTACTGCCAAGAATGTACCTGATTGAAACTGGAGATATTCAGAGGTTCTGGGTGAAAGCACACCTGAACAGATCTGAGACCTCAGCAGAGAGGAGAATGCCAATTATAAAAAAGTTCCTTGAAGATTGCTTTTCTGTCCTGTGGGATCTCTCTGGTTTATATATTAATGTAAGCCTAGGCATTCTTAACTGAAAAGCTGTTTTTTTAAAAAAATTAACTGCAGGAAAACCAGCCTCAACAAATTCTGGTCCCTATCTGCCGTCAAGAAAAGCCTGTTAACAGTAATTGTTGGGGTTTTAGTTTTCAAAGAATCCATAATTGAATTTTATTGTCTCATAAGTGATTAAAATTAATTGCTTTCACAATAGCTCTGGTGCTCATTATCTACTTTAAACTGGGAGTGGCTTTTCAGGATAATTCCTTCATTTACCACAGTTCCTTTCTGTTACATTCCTTGCCAGAGAAAATCCATCAAAAAGGCTGTTCCGTTTGAGAAATTACTGAGAACTGACAGGTGTTGATTTAATAAATCATCTTCAGCAGATCAGGATTAACTCAGCAAAAGGGCTTCTCCCAATGTTGAAACAGAAATGTGAGGCTAGAGAAAGCCACTTCCACACCAGTTAGATTATCAAACCCATGTCTTAATGGGCAGTACTGTATATAAAATTTTTTTTAAAAAAATGGTTTCTGGTGCTAATCTGAGAATTCATCCTATGTGCAGGGGAGGAGATATTACAGATTTACCCAATCAATAATGGTAGTTGTCTTTAGCTGCTGTTATACTGTTATGAAGACCCTTTTCTCCCCCATTTGCTTGACTTGAGTTTGACCTTCCAGTCATTTTAGCTGTGACGTATATTAAGCTTGATTTGGACACTGGGTTGGTGCTCAGAATTCCTACAGACTTCTTAAAGAGCCAGAGTACACCTTGTTGGAGACCAGCCACACCTCATTCTCTTGCAGTAGCAACCCCCCTTTAACTACTGTCTTCTCCAAGGGCCTTTCTGAAGCTTCCAAGAGCTGCAGGCTGAGGACTGTGCTCAGCAGCAGTGCTCCTGGGGCTCAGCTGAAGAGCAGGGCTCATTGCCTCATGGTTTTTTGTAGGTCATTCTCTGAAACAAATCCTGCAGCCTTTCCATGCCATGCACAGTGGAGATGTTTGGCTTTTCATCTCTGATATTAGCCCAGAACAATGGGCAGCAGTATAAAATCCACTTATGCAGAGAACCTAATCCAAATCTGCCTGCATTTCCACTCATATGTGGTTGTCCACAGGTGAGAGGTTGACTTAAAGGATGCCTGAGTCCTTCAAGGGCACTGTCTAAAGCATCTGGTGAATGGGGTTGCATAAGTACTGTATAAAATAGAATACTACAGTGCTGAATACAGTGTGACTTCACTCTTAGGCTGTATTTTTAGACTGTTAGAGTGCTTCAGAGGATGTATTTATAATGAGATGTTTTCTCTCAATGCAGGATGCTGCTTTTAGAGAAAAAATCCTATACAATTTTCATACACTTGTCATTATATAAATTATATAGAGTATTAGGCCCTTTGTTATACAATGTGAAAGTTTAGCTGACAAAGACTTCCTCCTTCTGAATTTTGATAACTTCTGAAATTGAATGGATTTAATTGAATTATCTGTCCCACAGAAAGTTATCACTGTCTATTCAGTTCCAGGGCATAGCAGAAGGTTGGAGTGATTTGCCCTGTAGAAATGAAGAATTAGAGTGTAAAGAGTATAGTCACAGATAACTTATGTGGACAGCTTCCAGTCCAGCTGAATTACTTCACATATGTGAAACAATTAATATAATGGGTTTCATTAAAATGTGTTAATAGCATAAGAAATGCCCTCAGTTGCTCAGTTCAGCAGCCAGTCTGTAATAGGTGCTTGGGGAAGAAAGAGCCTCAGGAAGACCAAGGTTTTGCTCTGTGGTGAATCTTGAAAGCTTCACTATGGTAGAATCTGCAGTTGCAGCATTCTATAATAGGCAGCAACACATATCATCGTGATCTGGGCTGGAGGGGATGATAGCCTGGAGCTCCTCCTCAAGGGTTTGTTACCCTCCTCTTCAGGGCAACCCTCAGGGGAAGCTGGACAGCCAGCCTGGCCCATCTAACCAAAAGTGCTGTCCAGCACTTTTCTTGCAGGGCCCCTAAGCAAAGGGACTGCTTTATACCCTAAGGAAGGATTATTTCTTTTTGTCGGGGATGTGAAGTGTGCCACTAGCAGTGATTCACCTTCTCTGCAAACCCTGGGCTAAGGACTGCTGGCAGTGTCTGAAGGAGTGATGTGCTGTAATCATACATTTACTGTAGTAAGTAAGCTTGGGTGCTAATGAGGGGTAATCCCTTTGATGATTTGGCTGCCTTAGCCAGGTCAGTGGTCTAAATTAGTACCTGGAGTCAAAGGGGGCTTTGTTACTATAGATAAGGATCCCAGACTGAAGATGCTGAGGATTTTTCCTGGCTGGTTCCCAGGTGCCCTGGGCACATCTCTTTACCTATAGTACCTCCTCCAGGCTGCAGTGTTGGGTTGCCACACTGGGAACTTGATAGGGAAAAGTATTTCCACAAAGAAACCTTATTCCTTTCTGTAATTTTATTTATGTGCTTCTCTTTTTAAATGAAGCAAATAAAGAGGGAAAATAATTTTGGTCATCTTTTCAGGATCATTTTTGTTTATGCTTGTGTTAAAAAACATAAAAAAAAAGCTCCTAAACCCAGACTCTTCACAATAAAATGAGTAGTGAATAGTGCCACTTCGTTAAATGTTACTGTTCTTTTTTCAATAAATTACCAATTTATAGTTCTGAATGTAGCAAAAAAAAAAAAAAAAAAAAAAAGAGATAAAAGGACAGAAGGAGGAGGAAAACATAGGAGGTTTATGTTTACAGCCAAGCATTTGTTTTTATGTTTACTTCGTGGAAAGTAACTCCATATATCATGATAATTGACTTCACCAAGTGCCTTTGGAAAAACAGACTTTGCTACAAAAAAGCAGCTTGTTCTAGAGAAGCCTATGCATGGTTTTCCACTAAGGAAATCATTCACTTTTGGATCAGTGGTTTAAGCTTTCTACAATGTTCCTATCTAGTGGTACATTTGCACAATTGGTGGCTGAGAACAAGCAAGATCATGACATAAGTAAAAGCAAAATGTTTATAGTTTGCTTAAACCCTAAACAAATCAGCACTTACCAACCATCACTCCAGAATGATTCCTGAGAACTTCCCCTACTGAAGGCTTCCCCCTACCCTACTTACTTCCAGATATTTGCTTGTTATCATTTTAACACCAGTGATTCACAGGCAGCTCTTCCACAATCCTGACCAAGGATTTTGATCCACCAGACTTCTGAGGAGTCACTGGATTTTTCCTTGGCATCCTGGCACAGGAAACAAGGACTCTCAAGCAGTTGAATTTTTCCATCATTTTACACAACAAAAGCAAGTTTTGTTGCTGATCTATTTTGGAAACAATATTTGTGGCAGTTCCTCTATGAGTCAGTCAGAGAGTAGAGGACTGGATTGTGGTGGGCAATAAAAAACCCTAGTGCTCCTATAAGGACTTTAATTACTCAGCTCATTACAAATGAGACCAGGGGAGGCTAGTGGCAATGCCAGCTTCAGAACAGCTGTGAAGGATTTATTTTTTCTCAATGATGAGTGGAAAAAGCTGTAAAAATACTGTACAAGGTTGGCTAATAAACTGTATTTTATTAGTCATTCTTATTACGAGTGTTTACAAGATAGTGTGCCGATAGGCATTTTGATGAGATAGTATTCCTTAGCCATAATCATTCTGGAATTACAAAATAAAGGATAGAAAGCCAGAAAGCTGGAGAACATGGCATGTGCATATGTTAGAGGCAGATTTATAGCCAGACAGGGAGAAACTGGCTTGGCAGCAGGTCCTCTGAATGGTTACAGTGCTGGCCTGACCAAGTCCTTCGTGGTTTGTTCAAAGTAGATAGTGGGATTTGGGGATGTTTCTATGGATCTCCTTGCAACATCCCAGGCCCCTGAGATGTGAAAACATACCAGCAAGCTGATGGCATCCCTGTCTCCTGCCCCTTGTTCCCCTTGGTGTCTGGGGTGGGCACAGGGAAAGGGCAAAAAGGCCTGGACAGCCTCCCCATCCTGTCTCACAGAACAAGACCTTTGCAAAGTCAGGACTTAATCCTGGGGGCTTTGAGTCCCATTCCACCACCACTAAACTCCATCATGATTTTCTTTGTGTGAGGTTATGATGCAATTTCCTGCCCCAAAGTGGCCCTTTCCAGGCTGGAGCTATTTTCTAGCACTTGTTTCCAGTAAGAGCAGTGCACTTCTCAGGAATGCTGCCTGGCCAGGGGTTGTGATGCACTGTCTGTTGGCAGCATTACACCTCAGGCTATGATACACCAACAGTAACAGTCCCATAATCAAAGTAATGACAAGCAAGTGGGAAATTGAGTTTAACCTGAGAAGAGGCTCTGTGAAAATGTCTTTGTGGTTATTGTCTCTGGCTCTCTGTTTATTGCTGTTCAGTCACACAACCAAAAACGTGCTCTGCTTACAAGCAGAAAGGTTTTACTGACTATTTTTTCATTGTGCTTCCCTTCTGCCCTCCCTGTCTGCTGGCAGTCCTGCAAATCTACCCTGATTTGCCAAGGTCCTGCTGGTTTCTTCACTTTTTATGCCTAATCTCCAAAAATAAGTGTTTTGCAGGAAAGCCCCAGCCTTCGTAGTAACTGTGAGTCTGCTGTGGGCAGCTGGTGTCCCCGTGGGCAGCTGGTGTCCCTGTGGGCAGCTGGTGTCCCCCAGGGCATCTGTGTGACCCTGGTACCTTAGCCATGGTGGTCTGCTGGTCCTGACACCAAAACAGGAAAAGGAGCTGTGGAAAGCAGGGTAGCATTCAGAGCAGCAGTCACCTAGGATCAGATTTTTTAGGAAATTAAATACATAAAGGTACAGATCTGGCAAAGTTTCATGGCTGTGTGTCTTTGTGAGTCATACTTTGTACCAGTGGTTATTTCAGGTCTTGGTCAAATTCAAACCTTGCCTGTTATCACAGTCCCTCCCTGAAACAAAGGAGATAAGCCCTGCTCTGTTAGAGTGCTGTAAGAATACAGTTGTGAATATCCATGATGGGGATGGAGTTTCTGACTTGAGGCCTCAGTCCTCTTGGGAGACCTTCCATTAATTTCATTGGGGTTATGGAGATCCCAGAGGATTATTTCCTCAGATATGAAAGGATTAAATAGATTTGTAGCTTATATTCATCTCTCCACAGGCTTCCTTTTCACTGTTTGCATCTGGGAAAAGAAGCAAGAATACATATATATCTCCTAATATTTTAGGAAGCAAGCAACGGCTGCCAGCTGTCATGGGAATGTGATGCATTCATGAATGGCACAGGAGGTGTTCTGTGTATTTTGCTAAGAACCAACTAGCACCAGTTAAAGATGTAGCCATGCCACTAGACATCTCTTTGCTAAGACAAAGAACAGGACCCAGTTTCTGGTTGAGCTGGTGGGGAACTTTGTACAGAGTGTAATTATACTAAGCAGATTTTTACCAGTACATTTCAGTATACAAATGGCTGATAGATATGTTCTATGTTGTGAGATTGGGGTTTTTTTTGGTCTAGTTTTGGCAATGTCTTTGAAATTGCACATGACTATTCTTCTGTTTTGAAAAGAAATTGCTGATCTCATTGAACTTCAAGAAGGGTCTTGAAAATGGTTTTGTTTTTTCAAATACAGCAGAAAAGCCCTCCAATCTCTGAGTCTGTGAGAGTGTTTGTTAAAAGAAAAAAGAGGACTATTTTGAAAGCTGATAAATTAAAGAAAATTTCCAACAGCTTTATAAAGATAATTTCCTTTGTGCTCAGTACTTTGGCATCAGATAGTCAAACAATACAAACAGGCAGAAGAGCTGCACCATGTCACTGTCACCTTTCCAAAACCAATCTCCAGCCAACTGCAGAACTGGATGTTGCTCACCATTAATCCTGAAAGGAAAGGAGGCACTTTATTCAAAGCCCATCTTTTCCTTAAAGATCACCTATCTAAATATTGAGTAACTACAACCTTATGTAATTGTGGGGCAGCTGGAAGATTATTTTTTTTTGACAGAACAATGCCTAAAATAAAGCTCTTATTTCCTAATGAACAATCTATGTGCTTCTTTCTTCAGTTCAGGGAGTGCAGTGTTCACTTGTCCAGCTGAATGGATAAGGAAAATAATCAGGGAAATAGGGTAAGTTCTATCAGTCTGTAAGTACTCTAAAGTGAAAGCTGGGATCAAGTTGGTCTTGCTGTTTGATGAGCATGGTGAATATAGTGGCTATATGTGTCACCACCTGCGCTGGAAGGTGTTGGATTAATCATGCTGAAGGAGCAAGGCTTGAACAAACACAACCATCTCCCTCCACATGCTGTGTGTAACACTGCAGGTGATCACTCTGATGTGGCAAGGAGACCTATGGCCTGTGATCTATGAGGAAGAGATTTCCCAGACCTTAAATGTGAGGCTCAAATTTAAGAGCAGGAAAAGATCAAATCTCTCCTGCATGCAGAAGTGGAAGTTGCAGAGTCACTGAGCTGGTGTCAGTAAGTAGATGTGTCTGCAGAAGATGCTATACTGCCTCTTGTGGGTCTTTGCACTCTTAACAATGAGGAGGGAGATTGGAAAGTCTGTGGAGATAAAGGACTGAAACTTGCTTTTTAAATCCTTCTCCAGTATAATTCTAAAGCTGTCTCTGTTCTGCCAGTAACTGCAGACCCACTTTTCTGACTGGTTGTATAGATGGGCTTGAGATCACAGAAGCTTTCTTAAGCCTTAGACCTTTGTGAACTCAGGGATTAGAGCTCCACAGTGGCATTCATCTTGCTTGATTTTTGCTGTCTAGAAATCACCCATCTTGTGGAGGAAAAGAAACTTCCACAGCTTGCTTATCTGAAATGTCCCGTTTGGGAAGATCTCTTTGGAGGGGCCTGTCTCTGTTCTGGTGGTACAGAGTTCTTTAGGGTAGGGAGTGAAGCCTGTGAAATCTTCAGGAGAGGTAGTGACCGAGCAGTGACATGTGAGGTACAGCAGAGTGTAAAACAATGCCATTAAGAGAAAAAGAAACCTAAGATCTTATGTGAAATGGTGGGGTTTGACTTGTCCATCGCCAATGAAGAGATGACAGCTGCAAGTTCAGAAAGTTTTCTGAAAATTCAGGCCAATGCTTAGCAGAAACCCCAAACTACTGGCAGGATTGGGAAAGCAATAGGGGTCATCTCTCAGTGCAGCTGTACAAATTAATGGATGACCCATACCTTGAAGCCTGTAGGCAGTTCTCATCTCTACATCAGATAAAGCATGTAGGAGAAAGGAAATGGAAATAGGACTTATCAAGAGTTAGTTTTCATATAATGAATAACCTAGAAAGCTCTGATTCTCTATGGTGGAGTCTAAATACCTGGTGTGGGAAAGAGAGAAGGAATGAGAATCAGATGGTCACCACAGGTTCATAGATATTTAAGAGAACTTGGAACATGCACCTCTGTAAACTGGGTTTGCAGAAAGGCTAAATCAGGTCTGAGCCTGACCCATGGTCTGCAGCAGCTTTCTCCCTGTTTGTACTCTTAATTTCACACAAGGTTTGGGGCTGCTGAGAGATTTTGAAACCCATGTTTGGGTTAGATTTGAAACACCCCTCCTCCCAGCACTATCCCTGCTTAAAATTCCTAGCTGTCAAACAGCTACTTCCTCACAGATTATTGGCTTTTCATGTTGCTCAAGTGCAGCCTTTTCATCAGACTGCATATGTTCTGATCACTTTCTGGCAATTTTTCTTATTGTAAATAAAGCCCATTCAGCCACAGTTTATGTAACAGCTATCCAGATAATATGCTCCTAATGACCAACTTTCCCTGGAGAAACACAATCATATCTCTTTCCCTGTTTCTGCCAACTGCATTTGAATTTGCCACAGAGCCAAGCATGGCACTGCTATTGTATTACTGCAGATGGGTGGGAGTCACAAAAGCCTGAATTGGAAAATTCCCAACCTGTGGGCAAGAGCTTTGGTTTGCTTCTTTTTGTTGTAGGGGTTCCCACTGATTGAGTTGGAAAGAAGTTTTCTGTACTTTCAGACTTTTTCACAAGCTTGAAATGACATGCTTTTAAAAGGCTTGTGGGAAATGAGAAGGTTTATGTTTAGATAGGATTGCAAACAGGAAATATGCCTCAAATCTTGTCTGATGGAGTGTTGTCTGCAAGTAATTCCATGGTCCATGGGCCCCCTCTTGCCATAGGTGTGCATTCATCTCTTCTAAGATGACTGGGGTCCATTTAAGCTTCTCCAAGTCCAAGCAGCCTGGGGATCCAGGGCAGGGGAGTGCTGGAGGACAAGTGAGAGGTTCTCACAAGGAGCAGCCAAGAGCTTTACCACCAGCTCTCAGGCAGTAGCAAGTTGCGTAGGCAAACATGGCAGGAGCTTGCATTGTAAGAATTGCCAAAATCCTGCTAAATTCAGTGGTATTTGGAAGTCCTAGGTTCCCAAAATCTGACTCTGAACCTAGTGCAGCTGGAGTGAGGAGTGGTGCTGGACATGGTGCTCCTGGCAGTTGCCTTCTCCAGGTATTGATCCCAAAGCTGTGTGCTGAGTAAAGACTTCCTCTTTCTCGAGCTCTCTGTGTGAGCAATTTGGTCGACTGTGTTTGCCTGACCTTTTAAGCTGAGCCTGGCAGGGAAAGAGGCAAGAATGTCCTTGATACTGCTTTCCTTCAGGCTTCCCTGAGCTCTGGGACATGTGGAGATCTCAGGGAAACAGTTACAGGACCACAGATGCCAAATGAGCTGTGTAGCTCTAAGCCAGGAAGCCAGTATCAACCCTCTCCACTATCTCATCCTGTGCCAGGTGGGGCCAGTGAGGAATAGGTCTGATGTGGTTAGAATTGATTTTGGGTTTAGGGAAGCAAAAATTGTGCATTTTTTTCCTTCACAAATAACTTAAACACAGCCCAGAAAGGAAACCAGCTGGCAAAATGCAAAGACATGCTTTCAAATCCAGAAGAACAGACAGAAAATGGGGAAACAAAACATCTTTCACATGCCTTCATGTGAATCAAACAGACAGAAAATTAATTATCCTTGTGTTTTTTTCTGGTCAAACCAGCATCATTTGTTATCTTTTGTTTGGAAAACTCCAGCCACTGTACAAATTAAAGGATGACCCACACCTTGAAGCCTGTAGGCAGTTCTCATCTCTACATCAGATAAAGCATATAGGAGAAAGGAAATGGAAACAGGGCTTATCAAGCCCCTCATTGCCCATACTAGGAGAGCACAGTTTGCTGGTTTTGGCTGGAAGCACAGGGACAAGGTGAAGCTCCTTGGCTCAGACTGGGTGCACAGCCCAAGGCTCACAGTTTAGCCAGAGGACCATGTGTGCAACGTGGACTGACAGCCTGGCTGGAAGTAATTCATAGCAGAGGGCCAAAGGGAATCAATCCTTGATGTATTCAGTAGCCTTTGTTCATCATGAAAGCCCACCCTTCCACTGGTCTTTCTCCTGTTTTTTCCCAGCATCCATTATCTGTAATAATGTAATAATGTAATATAATAATGTAATAATGTAATAAATAATCAATGACTAAGCCTCAGGGGTGGGTTGTGGGCCAGGAATCTGTGGGCTACGTACCATACATGGACCCCAAAGAAAGCCATTACTGCTTACAACACTTGGGCAATGACACAACTTGATAAATGTACCCCAAAACTGAGGAAGATGAACCACCCACCAACTGCATTGTGCTACATCAGGACATTTGCAAACTGCTAGCAGAGAATTTGAATGTAAAATATTTATAAATTATTTTATATTTTTAATATTCTGTGGAGATTTGGCTGATATAGCATTTCTTTAAATTGCACAGAAATATGATATACAGTGTGCTGCAGAATATATCAGCTTGTCTCTCCAGATCCCTGCCAGCATACTGGGGATGATTTCAAGGTGTGTCTGCATGAGAAAATCACTGCTGGCTCAGTGATTAAGCATCAATGCCAAGTCCTGTGACTTTGGATCTCAGCTTTCATTGCTTCCAAAAGGCCTGATTCTGCTCTGTCATATTGCCAGTGATGCCCCTGTGAAGAGAAATCAAGTCCAGAGCTTGTACTTTGGCCAGATGGCCTCTTAAACCTGCAGGTCAGGCTGCAACCTCATTGACAGGAGGCTGGATCCACCTCAGAGTCACATCACCTTTCATCTTGATTGAGTCACTCTGGTCTGATGTGAGGAAGGGGCAGAGAGCCCTGGGTTTGGCTAAATTATCAACAAGGCCTTTGTGGCTTGCTGCAAATTTTTAAATGCCTCTGTGGATCTTGCAGTGGATAAAACTGGCTCAAATTAGCTCCAAATGTGGCTGGCTCAGACAAAGGAGTCAGCAGTGCTCAGACTCAGAGAAATCAGTAGCAGCTTTTTGGCCCAGAAAAGAAAGGGAAAGTGAACCACAGGACTCAAAATAAAAGAGAAAATATATCTCAAAGAGCAAATGACTTAAGCAGGTGGGTTGATTTTACTGCTCTCTCGTGTTAGTGCCATCTACCTATTGCTTTATTTATTTATTTGTAAGGAAGAGATTTGCAAAACAATGGCTCAGCAGTAGAAGCTCCCACAGTCTGCAAAGTCTGCTCACAGCACTGGGTCCCAGCAGCTGGATGAGACAGAGGAGGGCTAGAGCAGCTGGAGCAGGATCTGCCCTCGTGCTGGCTGCCTGTAGAGTGTCACCTGTGGTTCAGAGATGTAGGGCAGGCTCTCACTGCTCAATGCTCATTACTTCATCAGTGCTTGTGAAACCTTCACACAGCATCGCTCACAGGATCCATCCCAAGTTCTGGTTCTAAGAAGATGCAGTAAGAAATTCTGAGTCCTAGTATAGGTGGACAAACTCCCACTGGCCAGAGCTATCCCTGTGCAGGTCATTTGAACATTGGTTAGCACATTAACACTCTGGAGCCAGGCAGAAGATGCTGTGGAGTGTTTCCTGATCATCTCCAGAGGTGCGAGAGCCTCTTCTCCACACACACATATCCCCATGGCAGAGGAGGTGGACCTGGACTTCCCCTTCAGGCATTCTCAAGCCAGCTCTATCTTCCAGATTCAGGCACTGCTGCAGGTTAACACGCAGCCCTGCAACTGCCTGAATGAGGTTTAACCTTGATTTACCCTTTATTTTACAAAGTTTAGCCCTTTTTCAGAGTACAGGTCCCTGAGTACAATGCCTCCAATCAATCCTGTTTAAGACAGGCACCTCTTCCCAGCCCAGCTCTGGCTGTAAGAGAACTGGGTAATGATGAAGCCTTGTGTTTGTTCAACTCTGTCTGGAATTTACAGCGCTTTGTAAATGATTTATTTCAGTCATAATAATTGATGCCTCTGCAAATGGATTCCTGTCAACAATACATTCAGGCCCAGACGTTCATTTCAGGCTCATGGGGACAATATGCATTTAATGGGAAAACTGGTCTGGTTGCTTTTGGTTCTTATTTATGTACTAAAATGAAGTGCTTATCTACCTGGCAATGGTTCTTCTGTCTGTAAAAGAAAACTGTGGAGAGAGCAGACCCATCAGGTGCAGGAGCTGTGATACATGTCCTACCTGTGAACAGGCAAGATAGATCAGACAGATCTTTGCCTCTCACTCTTCACCTCCCCTCAGCCCAAAATGAAAACTCCTCTACTTGCTGCTCTTGTCAAGACTTCTAGAGACCATGTAGTTTCTTACTTATACTCCTTTATGGCCATATATTTGATGCTAAGGAGATAGGAAAAAATCTTCTACCACACAGATCAGTTTGAGGTTTTTCATTAGATTCCCCCTTTCTCTTTCACTGGCTGGCTGTGAAAGCTTCTGGATGAGAGTCCTTGTCTTGCAGGTCCTCGTTGCCCTTTTGTTAGGTTTGTTCTCATCTGCTTCCACCAGTGTAAACAGCTCTTCTACTGATGGGCACTAAGTGCTCTTGGCCCCTGTGAATACAGGGCACTTTGGGATTGTGGAGAAACTGGCAGTTTCCTTGCAGCAGCAAACACAGTTGCTCCCACCAGGGAAAAAAATCACTATGGAAAACACCAGCACAGAAAATATGGGGCTGTTGCTGTTCCTCAGTAGTGCCTGTGAACATATACCATGTGAACTGACTTGGAAAGGAGGAATTCAAAGAAGGAAAGGTTAAGTTGTCCATGTTCATCAACTCCACTGGAGTGTTGATCTCCAGCTTCAGCCACAGTGACCTGTGGTCTCAACTGTGACAGGGAGTGTCATTCTCCAGAGCACACTGCTTCATGTGTTTTTGAAGTAAGGATAAAAGGCTTGTATGGATTTGTGAATAAATGCAATAGAAAAATAATTCAGCTTGTTGTTTAGAGTCAGTAATCCCAAATAGCCAGAGATTTGTGTTTCACCTAGTGCCTGATTACTGTTTTCAATAATTTCATTAAGTGCCTCGTTTCAGAGTGACTGCAACACGGTATCTCCACAGGGATTAGCACAGCAGACTAATTGAGACCTTGAGATCCTACTGACACAAGTAGCAACAGAAAGGAGGAAAAACTTATTTTTTTTTAAATAAGGTACTTCAAGGAATTGTCTTCCAAAAATAGTAGCCAATGCTTTCAGAAGTCAGTTTTGATTTTAAGGTGTTATTGCTCTTTGGTACATGATTTGCTACATCTTTAGGACTGCAGATGTTGGAGTAGTGATGTCTCTCTTTACTGTCCTGAGAGATGTATAGGGACTGAAGAACAGTGCTGAGGGGAAAGACTTCAGACTCCTGTTAGAAAGGCTGAGCTGGGAAGGGATGGAGTCTTTTCTAGGTATGACCCTCTAGTGTGTGCATGGGTGAGGTGAGCTGGCCTAATCCTCTAGGATAGCTCCACATCATGTCTAGAGTTCCCGGAAAAAAGGTGAGACAGACTTGATGTTCCAGATGACCTTTTTGCTCTTGTATACTGTTGAAGTTTTTTTCTGGTCTTTTTGCTTGTGGCTCAGAGCAAAGACACCTTAGAGCCCATGGCATAAATGACAGAATAGTGTGGGTTGGAAGGGACTTCATCTATTCCAGCACCTCCCATTAGTCAATCAGCTGAGATGTGTCTGCTGGGGGGTCTTTTCCAAACTCTTAACTCTCTTTACCTTTGGGTAGTTTCCTGGTTGATCAAAATCCAATTTTCATTACTTTCTGTCACAAGTTGTGCTGGTGGGTTTTTTTGTTATTGCAAGTCTTTGCTCCCATCAGAAAGGCTGAGAGAATTTGGATTCTTCAGCCTGGAAAAGAGAAGGCTCTGGGGTGTCCTAACTGTGGCTCTCCAGTACGTGAAGGAGCTACAAGAAAGATGGAGAAGGCCTGTTTGTAGGAGCATGTAGTCACAGGACAAGTGGGAATGGATTCAAACTAAGAGTAGGTTTACATTAGATATGAGGGGAAAATTCTTCCCTGTGAGGCTGGTGAGGCACTGGAACAAGTTACCCAGAGAAGCTGTGGATGCCTCATTCCTGGAAGTGTCCAAGGCCAGGCTGAACGAGGCTCTGAGCAACCTGGTCCAGTGGAAGGTGTCCCTGCCCATGGTGGGAGCTGGGACAAGATGAGCTTTATTTTCCCTTCCAGCCCAAACCATTCTCTGATTCTATGAGTGAGACATCAAGATATGCTGCTAAAGTCTTGGGATGCACTCATATTTCAGAAACCACCCAGTAATTTAATTAAACTCCATCTCGTGTCGTTTGGTTCTGTCTCTGCAGGTGGGAAGTGTTGGAGGCATTGGCAAGGCAGTGCAGCAGTAATTCCAAGCTGATGTTATATGGATCCCCTTCCACACAGTGTCTTGGCACCAGCACCAGCTCTTACTCTCCCCCTTAACTCCCTCCTTCTGAAGGAAATAAAACCAGACATATCGGCTCCTCTCTCCTCCAGCAAACACTCTGACAATGGAGGAAGGTTTTCCCTTCCCTTCCTCTTTCCTATTCTTCTGGCTGGCATGAGAAGCACTGGCAAATCCAATTTCTTTATCCATTTTTCATTCCTGGTAGTGTATTTGAAGCACTAACTGGTGCCATGGGAAATGAGCTGTGGTAGAAGCCCACAGGGAGCCAGGGTTGTGCAGACACTGATGGATTGTGCAAGTCAAGAGAGTAAAGGAGCTGCTCTATTCATATTTAAGGCTACCACATAACAGACTGCCCAGGGTGACCACACCAACAGGGGTTTCTTGTTGGAGACACGCTTATCTATATTACCAATATTCACATCTCCGTGTTTTGAAAAACAATTTATTTTGCAATTTGTTTAAGAACGGCATAAAAGAATTTCACTATTAATTTAAACACTTGTTTCAATCATATTAATTTAAACACATTAGTTTAAATGTTTGCTCCAAACCCACATTTTCCAACCCAGGACTGCACTTGGCTTTACCCACTTCTAGGTCATGGTTGTATTGTTGGGGGTCTTTTTGTTTTGTTTATTAATTTTGAGCCAATTAACCTCCTCCTTTTCTTTCTAGCCTGGAGATGGCCTTGTATGATAATCATTTTATGTTGTTTTTTTAAACATTCTTGGTTTGAAAGACAATTGTCTACCAAGGAAGGTCCCATTGGAATGGAGAACATGACCCCCTTCCCTTCAAATTATTATAACTTTGCAATTACGAGGCTTTCAGGCGAAGATGTGGGGAAAGGGCTCACAGCTGTTCCCCAGTAGGTGAGTGGAACAGGGCAGCCCAACGGCACCAGAACCCCACGAGGAGTCTTTTCCCTTTTCCCTTTTCTCTTTTCCCTTCCCTTCCCTTTTCCCTTTTCCCT
>VZRX01009135.1:0-12628 GCA_013398075.1 Notiomystis cincta | reverse complement strand
AGTATATTTAATTAATATTAAGACAAGTAAAGAGTATTTTTAATTAATATTTGACATCAGTTCATAAGGTCAGTATGCTTTGTCCACAGTGAGAGCAGACTGTAATGAGATCTTTCTGCTTTTGGCAATAATGTAAATAGTAGAACATACTTCTGATTCTTTGTGCCTTACTTTGGCAAGATGTAATGGAAGAAACTAATTGACAATCGTGTTTTAATTCACCATTGAATGAAAACTAATTTTTTGCACAAAAAGGAAGTTCGATTACTTTCTTAAAATTCATTAAGTAATAGGAAGGTTTTAATTTACTGCTGTTCACAGGAAAGCAGATTCCTAACTTACTGATGCATGCCACATTAAGAGGTTTGATTATTGACTATATCAAAGTACTAGAAGCAATATGTTTTTGAGAACTTTCAGTATTACCAGTATTCTGAAGAGCCACTAATCTTATGTCAACAAATATTCTTTTCTGGAGATTGAATGGTATTTGTTTTCTGCTAGATTCTCTTTAGTGTTGCTTTCACAGGTGTTTTAATACACAGATAAATCAACATATTTAATGATTCTTCACATATCATATACATTTATGATACTAAAGAAGGGGTCTTTAGGCTTTTCCTCAATATCTACTCCCTTTTATTTGAAGTCAGATGCTTTTTATGGAGCTTATATATGACTGGACTTTTGTCCCACTGTATTCTAATTTCAAGAGAAGAGCTTCAGCTGAAGCTGGGAGTTCTAGGATGTAGGAATTTGTATTCAGACTGTCCAATTTGAATGTGATTCTCAGTTATCAAAGCATCAGTATCCCGTGTATATACTGGGCCTGCATTCCTTCTGTAGGAAATAATGTTGCAATGCAAGAGCTCAGACAGGGTTTCTGCAGTGGCCCCAGGGAAGGGAGCTGCCTGCAGCCGAGCCCTGCTCGTGTCTGCTGTGTTCTGTAGTGTGATAACCAAGCTGTGATTTTGAGCATGTCTGTGTGTGCCCTTTGGGAGCTGACAGCAGTTAGTCTGTCCATCCTGTCTGGTGTCTCTGAGTCACCAGCATTCACTCACTGTCTTTTGTCCTTTGCCTCTCAGCTGCCCAACCTGCATGTCCTGAGGGGTTTCACATAGGTGCATTTATATACTCTTTAACAAAGTTTCAGGTTGTTTTTTTGTTTTTTTTTTTTTTTTTTTTTTGTTTGTTTTTTTTTTAAATCAGTATAGTTTTGCTTGAAAAATATTTCTTAAGACCAGAGTCAGGAAGTGCAACGTTTTAATTAGTGCATGAATTAAAGGAGAAAATTAGGGGACAACGAAAGAGGATTTTTTAGGGGGTTATGGTGGGTGGTTTTTAGTTTTTAGTTTTTCTTTGATTTTTTTTTTTAAAGTCATGATGCCTAGTGTATCATGAATTGTATATGAGCTCATGGATCCTTGCATTTTGATAAAACAACCAGCAAACAAATCCTAACAACTTTTAGTCGAAGCAAGCAAGCAATTAAAACCAATTATTTTCTAGTTGGTTGTGTATTTTTTGTTTAATATTAAAATCTTACTTTCTATATCACTTCTTGTTTTCTTCATTCTCCTATAAGCTGGTGTAAATCAAAGGATGAAAATATAATTCCATAAATAAGGCAATAATTAATAAACATTATGCAAAAATATGAGAGGTTGTACCTTATCAATACATAAAGACTTCTTTCCGTCCAATAGATAGACAGTTTGTCTTTGCCATATAAATAACATCTATTACAGAGGAGCTATCAGTTCAAGGAGTCAATTTTTACTATTACATGAAGTTAAAATAGTTTACTTAATTGAAAAGATTAGAATGACTTTGCTTACCTGAAAGTTGCCTTCTGCAGAAAAGAACATCTGTAGATGTCTGAGCAGATTTTAAGAAAAGTTACTTTTTTTTTTGCTTCTTTGCACCCAAGAAAATAATTCAACCCTGTTTTTCCAAGAAATTAAATTGCAGGGAGAGGTGAGGTACCAAGCATTATGTAGAATTATGCTTACTGCAGAACACAATGTTTCACACAAATAATTCTGTATGCACACAGTATTACTTGTGGGAAAACAACTGCTTAAGTTTTTGAGCTAATGAATCATTCAAATACACGCAATGAAAAAGAGACCAGTCTACATCAGTATTCCCTAGTGTGCATATATATATATATGTACATATATATATTTCATTTTATAGGTAATAAAATACAGATTCAATAGTAAATAATTCTTAAAAATCTTATGTTAAGCATAACATGTTGTTTTACTGATGGAGATAATGAAAAATGTCAGTATGAAAAATTCTTTTTACTTATTAGCTTCAAATTATTTTCATTGAACTACAGCACTAGATTCTAATGTATGAAGTGAAGGGAAACATGGCTTTCCAATGACTGTTTAGCACTGTATTAGAAATAAAAGAAAACAGACTCTAATTCAGGACTCATAATATTGTGTTCTGGATGTTGTAATACTAATGATTGAAAACTTTGTTACAGCAGAGTAAATTGCTTTTGTAAAGGATACAATCACTTTCAAATGTGGTGGGTTAGATAAAAAAGCTTGCTGGTTCTCAATACACCTCTGTTATCTAATTTCCAGGGCTTGGTTTTGCTGTTGGTTTTGGTAGGTTAGCAGCCATGTTTTCTACTTTGAAACAAAATATCTCCTTTACTGGTTTTTGAAGAGTCCATAATAAATCATGGAACTGGTTAAACAGGACATGTAATGAAGTAGACTGTAAAATACAGAAAGATAACAAACATAATTTAATGAATTTAAATGTATATCTAATTTAATTTTAAAATATAATCAGTTAATGTGGGAGCTAAAATATCAAGATAAGTGAAAAGAATAAATTTACTGCTCCTTTAAACAATATGGTTGGTTCTCAGTAATCTTATGTTTGTTTGATTCTAGACTAATTGACCTAAAGACAATGAACACATAAGTGTGGAAAAGTGGTACAGTCCTCAGTGTAATTACCAGAGTAATAGAGGGAGAACAGATCTAATGGAAATGACTATTCTGTCATTAGTCTTGGAGACTGCCCTACATAAAGTTCATAACTCTTAAATAGATGGATGTGTAAAATTATTTTTATAAATAAATTATATTGATATCAAGATGACATTTGCTATTTTAATCTCCTTTCAAGGTAATTCATCTCTTAAAGTTTAATCACACTTGTTGCAGAGATCTTTGGATTATTTGTAGATCAAATTTCTGACTCTTCTGTACTTGCCAAGCCAAAAAATTAACATCACAATTTTGCTTTATTCGCAGCATCTGGCGAGGACCAAACATAAACTGCACTGACAGTTCAGGTTATACTGCTTTACATCATGCAGCTTTAAATGGACACAAGTAAGTGCCTCACATTTAATTTTTATGTAGAATGGTATCTAACTGTGTAATGCAAGGAAATATAGTATAGTTCTGAGATTTGTACCAAAATCTGGAAAACACTGACTTATTAAAAGAGCCTTCTTTCCAATGGGATATATTAATATCAGATGTTTTGATGCTGTCATCAATATCAGTAAGTAGTAATGACAAATGGGAAATGTAGTTTAAAAGCTACTGATTCTATACTGCTTCTTCCAAATTCTTCCTGTGTTTTCTGGAAATTTAGCAGTTACTGCTAGCCTTAGCTCTAGTGCTTTTTTGCTGTTGGGAAATTGCAGCAGAAAATATTGTATAATACTTTTGTGTGTATGTACACGTGTAGAGTGTGAAAGTTTCAGAAAGCAAGTTTTTGAAACAAAGAACAGTGTAGATTAATCATTAGCAAAGCAAAAGTTACTTCAAAAGAATATTTAGAAATTATACACTTGAAAGCAGGAAAAAAAAGGATATTTTCACTAAAGAAAATTTTGACATAAAGCTTTGGTTAACTCCTCTGTGGGAGATAAGGAATTGTTCCAAACCCAGTTGAAATTAAGAGAGATTTGCATGAATTTTAATGTGATTTTGGACTGTCCATAAAATAACACATGAATACATAATTAGTCTGTGTTTAGTTTACTCACTGCACAATTTTTACATCCTTCTATCGAAAAACTAAAACTTCAGGATGTCTTCAACTGTATTCTAGAAAGGTACCTATTTTCTTTAGGACAGATTAATCTTTTGATGATTATGGGATATTATTTCTAAATAAATATATGAAGTAAATACTCTTGAACTAGATATTGTGTATTTTCAAAAGTTTCAGCTGTGTTGCAAGGTTCAGAATCATCCATTAATATATTTTTAGCTTCATGGAATTAGGTCTAAGTTCTTAATATGGTCTATTAAACTTTTGGTTCATGATTTATGGATTGTTTCTTGTGCTATTGCTAATTTTTGACTGACAAAACCCCAAACAATGGCTTGCAAAGATTTCTGGTTTTAAATAGATGAAAACTGGGTTTAGTATATTTAATACCAGCAATAAACTAATAGTTACCCAGAAAATTAAAAATATTGCTGTATAAACAGTGAAACTATCAGAGATTTCAAGTGAATCTTAACAATATAAACTATAAAATCCTGAAACATACAAAAGCCAAATTATGTTTTCAGACACAGTGTTGACCAAACTTTTGCTGACATCAGGGAGGACTTAAAAATGTGAACTTAAGTACAGCAGCATATATAACTGCAGCCTTTGAAAAGTCTCATTTTGGCCCCTTATGCTCACAGCAGGATAAGTAGCAGTATCTGACATCACATTTATACCTTGTTATATTAAAGTAAACTGAAATACATCATGAGGTATTTTGTAATAAATCATGAGGGTTCAGGACCTGCTGTCCAAGTCATTATACTGATCCTGCTGCAATGGTAGCACTGCCAGCAAGAAAACTGGACAGACACTTGGTGGTCCTAACTTTGTTAGTCATCATAAATAATAAATAAATTACTTTACACTCTATTTGAGTTTTCAAACTTGATATTCAAAATCAAAATGGCATTCAGTTATTTGACACAAGAATCATCTCTGTCCTTTAAAAACTTCTGGGATTTTAATTTTTCCCACTTTATACTAGGTTGAACCTGAGAGATTTCAAAATTTTTCAGGTAAAGTCAGAACATAAGACTTAATGACTCAACCAAGAATTTGTGGCTGGGGTACTTGTTGGACACCATTGTTCAAATCCTTGCTTGATCACTGTATGTGATGAATTCCTTCCTCCTTGATTATTTTGGGATACTTTTCTTTCCTTGAGAAAATATTCTGCTTTATGTAAGTAATTAAATCAAATCTGGGGCAGGCACTGGAATCTCAGTCTCCCTAAGTAATTTCACTTAGCCCAGTAATATTACTGGGCTAAGGACTTTCAGTCTTCTCCTCTGAAATGTATTTCTACAAAATGAAAAAGTTCTGCCAAAGCACTAAAAAAGACATCCTAGATAAGTGTGATGGGTCAGGGCATTCTTGAAGAATGAAGGAGATGCATGTTCTATTTTGTATCTTGAAGCTTGCAATAGACTTTTCCCAATAATTCCTGTATGTTGTTATCTGTAGATTTCATCTGTGGAAGGCTTTTTAGTGATTTTCTTCCCCTTAGTTCAATTTATGCTTCCTTTGTTTCATGTTCCTTTCAAAGGAACTGTTGAGTATCTCTAGCTCCCATTAGACCATTTACTGCAAACCTAACTATTATTTAATGGGAAGTCTCTCAAACCTTATGTGTACTAAAAAGTTTCCCTCAGGAATCACTTTTCTGAAACTTTTTTTGTAGCAAAAATCTTTCTGTAGTGGAGCTTTTCTTTCTTGGTTGTTCTCATATTATTTGACCTTGTCAGGAGTAGCCAAAATCCATCTTAAATTCTCCTAAAAGTTTAGTTGTGATGACTCCTGTATCTTTTGAAGTCAACTGGGAGTTTCTTTTGACCTGGTTATATTCCCTCATAACTCACCACATTTTTCTTTCAGTAGGCAATTAAATAAGTTTACATCAAGGTTGGAAGAATAATTGCCTTAGATTTATCTTCTGTCTTAATTTGTAGTCAAGGATTTTCATTTTTAGTCACAACATAGGCTACATTGAGCTCCCTCCCCTCACTGATTTTTTGAGCCAAATCAGTAAGTCAGTGTTTCCATATTTGTAAAAAGTGTGCATAGAACTGCCCACACTGGATCAGAGATTCCCTTGGCTTAATAAGTAATGAGGCCTGACTGTGTTAAACTATGAGACGACAAATGCAGTGACAAGACAGAATTTATTTACTTTCTGACATACTTGGTAACGTTATCATACCACACAGCTGATTTTTATGTTTAGCTTTTGAAGTTAAGTACAGGAGACTGCTAAAAATCGGGTGCAATAGACCAACTTATGCTAATTTTTCACTTAATGTATGATAAGCCACACCAAAAGTATCAAAAATAATATAAAGAGAATTAAAATGGTAATAAGTCGCTTTTCCCCTCACTGCTAAAGGCAGCTGAATGTGGGAAATGAAAATAGAAGCAGTTATTTCATAGAAGTTATACGTAGAAGTTATTTCTTATATCTAGCAAGATCATCATTAAATTGTTTCCTAACTATTGTTAATGCCTTAAAGAAGAGGAAAAACTATAAATTAAGCCTTACTGTAAGAAATGCTTCCATAAAACTATTGTCTTGTCATCCTGCCTCCAGAATTCAGCAGTGATGGGGACAAGAGTACTTCTCTGCCTTTAGTGCCTTGAGGGACATGCACATGGTCTGGATGGGCAAACTCTAAAAATGGTTCTGTAGCCAGGTTATCCTATTGAAAGAAATGGATTCAGAGAGCTGATGATAATATTGTTGATGGTATTCATAAGAAGTAAGAATTATTACAATTAATAGCATTTTGTCTATGTTTTACTATCTATTTCATTTTCAGAAATTATTTGTCTTCACTTTTTGTAGCTGTTTCACTTGAAATACAGGTTTGGTTATTTTTTTGTTTTTCAGGATAAAAATATTGGTAATATGTATGATCATGTAAAAACTTAATAAAACTAGCTTCCTGTCGATTTTTAGATTTATCTCCTGTTTTCCAGGGATATAGTTCTCAAATTACTTCAGTATGAAGCATCAACTAATGTAGCAGATAATAAAGGTTACTTTCCTATTCACTTGGCTGCTTGGAGGGGAGATGTAGATATTGTGAAGATTCTCATCCATCATGGACCATCACACTCCAGAGTGAATGAACAGGTAAAGTGATAAAAAATATTTATGTACATCATCATAAGAAAACCCAGCACATATTCTTTAGGTCTGACCAATTTACAGACAAGTTAAAAAAAAAAGTCTATTTTCCATTCTTTCAGTAATTTCTTCTCCAAGAATGATAAAATCTTCCATTATAAGCATACCAGATACCTTTCTTCCAGATGGACACTGACCTAAAGAATGTTTGATTTAAAGGGTATGGAAAAATCTTCTGTTTGTTTTGGAAAAATCACATGAAGACATACTCTAACTATTCATCCTTTCTGTATGGTTGTAAATTTGCACAAACTTTGTGTATTTTTTACTGTATTAGATATTAAGTTCCTGAAAATCTTTGAGATAAAATTAATATCCTTGATATATTTTAAGAGTACTGTAAATTATCAGCTATGCAGAGGTAAATAGCAAACCAGATGGACTGCACGTATGCACGTGCAGCAGAAAGGACACATAAAAAGAAAAAGATCAAGAAAAAATTATGAGAGTATTACAGTGTGTAAGGGCAGAATAAGCATGTTGCATTTTGCTGTCAAACATATGGTACACCTTCTGTTTTTATTCTGTATATTCTACATGGTCCATTCATAGGATTAGTATTTAGAAATTTAGATTATTAAAATTTGACACCATCTAGGCTGAGCTGCTTAAGAACTGGAAGTAGGCTGTGAAATACAGATAGTATCCATTAAACAGCTGAATTTGCCAGGGTGGTGGGAGAGCTGCTGGAATGATGTCTGCATTGCCTGCACATGCACCATTCAGTGCCACAGTGGTCTGGTCAGGGTAATCACAGGAGCCAACAGGGTGACCATTCAGGTGACTGAAAAGAGGATTCAAGTGTCCAAACACAGAAATGCAGCACCTTCGAAGGGTCTGCAGTAACTGAGACATCTGCATGGGCCTCAAAGTGGGACAGAGGGTGCTCCTTGTGGAATGGGTGATGAAGTCCAGGTACGGTACCAGCCAGCACCCCACAGCACCTGAAATGGCAAAGGGCAATCTAACAAATTAATTCTTCTCTCAGTGCCTACATTAGTGTGGCCAAAAGGCAAACTGTGAGAAGATAAGAAATGTGAGACTGAGATTGAAAATACTTAACCAGTGTGAGATGCCGTGCCTTGGATGATTTATTTGACATCTGAGGTTATGCACCTAGCCATTGGAATCCATACAATAACTAAGATATGAATATCAAGTATTAGTGCAGGAAATATAGGAAAATAAAGTAATAAAATATGGCCATGTGATAGTCTTTTGGAAAATCCTATAACACTGACACATCTAGGAAAAAAACAAAACTCAAAATTTGTCATTCTGTGATTTCAATTTCAGATTAACATAATTCTCCAACTTTCTCATTCTCACCAGCTGTTTTATGTAGGATGAAACCAATTGACTTGTAGGATTACCTTTTGTCAAGAAGAGGGTTTTTTCAGTTTTATTTGTGCAACAAAACAAAAAGCAACTGTTGGATTGCGTGTCACCTATTTGATTGAAAACATTACATATATTCTACTGACAGAATACTGGAAGCTCTGTAGGAACTTCAGAGAGGGCGAGAGTGAAAAAGATATTTCAGTAAGACCAGAAAGAGAAATGTAAATTCAAACCTACTTCTCCCCAATCCCACATATACCTCCAGACTTCTGGAATATTCTCAGACTTGATTAGGTGTGCTGTACGTGGTTTGATCACTGGAGCAAATAAGCAAGGATACATCTGATACTTCTATATGTCACTGACTCAGAAAAGGTTCTCAGATGTCCTCCTGTTTATGCATTTAACCAAAACCCTTATAATAGAAAACATGTGAGCAATCCTCACAAGAAATGTCTCATCTTAAGTCTTTTAAGGGAATCTCGATCATACTAAACTTTGAAGTTAAGCTCAAGCACACGGAGTTTTTCTGACCTTGTAAATTCCTTGGTGTTCCACTCTAGACAATGGCCAGGTTTAGTATGTGGGCTACTTTGCTGGCACCTACTTTCCCCTGCTAATTAGCACTCTGCACAGGAGAATATCCTGTGTGCCACAGAAAGAGGGAAATGTCACGTTGGTGTAGAGCCACCTCCACCCACGTGTCCTCAAATAACACCTGAGAGGCATCCTCACCCTCACACCTGTGGTACATTCTTATGAGCCTGGAGGATTCTGAGGCTTTTGCTTATTTGCAGATAGGCTCTCTAAGGCAGGTCACTCCTCAAGGCTCTCATAACTTCTCCCAGATCCCTGGAGATGAAGCTATGGCTTTTAAGAAATCCTGGACTCTTTTCTTCCTTCGTTTTTATTCTGAGAGTTGGAGATAAGGACAGCCATTTTCCATGACACTTTTTCACCACAGCAAAAAGTGTACTCAAGTCAGACTTTTTTCCCCTGTTTCTGTTGTGTGTGTTTTGGGTGTTTTTAAGCATCACATTAAGATGTAATTGTTTTGATTTTAAGAAAATAATTTTGTTCACGATTTAAAAATTATTGCAACTAATTCATAATACATTTTTATTTTCATCCATCTTATTGAAATTCCATGTGAAAGAAATGCTTCTAAAAACTTATGTGAAAGCAATGAATGACTGAACAAAGAAATAAATGACAAGTTCATGATGCATAAATGTATATTACATGAAATAATGGATTTTATATGGTATATTGTTAATTGATCGAACTGCATTCTACACTTTCCAAATGCAGTTAAGTAGCATCATAGCATCATATCCAACCATATCCAGCATCTAAAGCTCTGAATGCCCCCTGCTGTTCCTATTACATAAAATTGGAACAAACAGTAAAGAGACAAACACTTAAATGACAATTATATTATGGGGGTGGTGGAATGTAGACTGGCAACTCTACACACAGAAAATGGTTACAGCATAACTATTATATAAGAAGAATTCTATCACTGCTTAATGTAGGAGTATGGTGTATGTTTTAATCACAAAATATGGTGACATTGCAAAAATGTGTTTCACTTCATTGATGAAGTTTTAAAATTACATAAATTATGATCTGAATTAAGATAGTATGAGATCAAGATTTTTTAATTGATAATACCAAATAAAATAAAAAGTTGTGCAGTTAACAGTCAAACTACTTACATGCTTATTTATGTAAGGACACCTGAATAACTGAAACATTTATTGTGGCAATTTTCATCATAAAATTGCATAATCGATAACAAATCCTAGTCTATGAAAAAATGGTTGATAAATAACAGCCACATACAGGTCAATATGTAGTGTTTGGGTTTTTGCAGGAAAAATATGAATAACATCTTGGATAAATATAAATATGTATTATTAAATATNACAGGAAAAAATGTGAACACTTTTGAAATTTTTATGGCTTCAGTGTGCTGTAGAATTTGTCTGTGCATCAAATTGTAATTGCCACAAAACCCACAGATATTTCTTTAAAACTAATCAACAATTCTTCTGAAATACGAAGAAAAAGAATTCAGGATGCTTTCATATGATGTAAACACCTAAATTTTAACATATTTTCTAACTTCTGCAAATCATCCAAATGAAACATAGACATTATATGCTTCTCTCAGTGACATGTCAGGGACTTCCAGAAGGTGAATTCAGTTCCAAAACAGCCTGCAAACACGGTATTTTTCAAATTCTGCATTTGATTTTAGCCCTCAGTTAATTGGGGATTAGTGGATGAATTTCAGAGTTTCCCTTATAACTCTGACTATACTTTTGCTCATGCAATCTTTTTGCTTTAAGCCAATTGCAACAATAAATTGGAAAAAGAAAGTTTTTTCAAAGTAGTCAATCATATTACATTACTTTTTTATAATGTTTACATAAGTAAAAGTGAATTTCAATGGGAGGTCAGTAAATTTGATTTTGATTCACACTGAGTAATTTGCCAACAAAGTTCCTTTATTTTTTCAGAATTATTAACTTCCTGGTGGAACTTCTCAGGAAACTGTCTTCCTGATTTAATACATAAAGTAAGACCATCCTGAGGTCATTCCTTTCTCTGTCTTGTATATATTCTTTTGCTTCTTTTTTCTCAATTTAATTATTTAGTTATTAAAGCCTTATTTTTGTATTGTTTTTCCTCTAGTTGACTACTTTTTGGTGTATTCAGCATATAGATAGATGTTTCCAAAACCTCCTATTATTCCCTCCTTCTTTAATTTAAACTTAAATTCTCATTTCATAACTGAGAATATAGCAAAAAGCTTTTAATAACAAATGTCTTGTTCACTTACTTTACATTGGGATTATGTGACAAAGAAATGGCTCAGTGATTTAGGAAGTCTCCTTTTTCAAGTTCAGCATCAAAACACTGCGATAAAAAAGGAGTTGAACATTCTTTGGAAAGGTCTTTTAAATCACTGCTTGAGTCACTATTGCTTGTACAGTACTTGCATGGACTTTAGGAGATTTAAAACTTGCTTGGCAAAAATAAAGGACTACACAGCTATGCAATAAATGTCCCAAATTTACCCACAATTTAATAGTGGCTTCACAAGGACCTATATAATATTCATGACAGCCATTCATTCTCTGGATACTTCCTGTACTTCTTCACTCTCAGACTGCCAAGCTACAATAACTGTCTCTATAATGTATTTGCTAATCTGCCCTCTAATGAATAGACCTCAATATATGTTGTACATTCTGCAGTGGCACACATCCTTAGCAGCTAAATGATGCAGCACAGCCTGCAATACTGATGAGATGCAGGGCTGTGAAGACACAATTCAGATTGCAGCCACACCAGCCTGAGTGCTGGCTCTATGTGGAAGAGAAGAGGTTCAGAGAAAGGCTACAAAAAGTCAGGAAAAGACACATGTAACAAATTATGAAGAAAATTTAAAAAGGGTTAAAAGCTGAATGCTTTCCTTATTTTTGAACAAGGTCCTTTGGACCATAAGAACAACTATTTGATAAAAATCTTATTATGACTATTAGAGATTTTTAAAAATACTGTGTTTGTACATATTGGTCTACTTTTTATCTTAAATTTCGTGTGTTTTTACTTGGTTCTTATTTCTTGATCCTTCTTTTTCTAGAACCATTCAGTCATAAAGTCTGTCTTGTAGTTGCTAACATATAATGAAGTATCTAAAATTTCTACAAGGATTCTAGACTTTTTCATAAGCACTAGATGTATTATTTAGCCCTTGGATACCAGATTTGAAACTCTAATTACAGAATGGTAATTTGCATGCAGATGTTTTATAGCAGATTACCTGCTCATTGCAATGATTGTTAACACATAAACTTTTTTTACTCCAGAAACAATTGTTTGTGCTTGCAACTGAAAACACAGGCAACAACACTAAAATATTACCAATTTCTTGAAGAATTTTTGTCAGATCTTTAAAATATTGCTTCAAAACAGTATGTTGCTTTAGAGATATGGAGAAAAACTACCTTAAAATCCATAGTCCTCTCCTCTCCTCTCCTC
>VZRX01009132.1:0-64340 GCA_013398075.1 Notiomystis cincta | reverse complement strand
CCGCGCTGCCCGCCCGGGCCGCCCCCGGGCCTCGCCCCCGGGCCCCTCACGGCCGCTTTGGGGGCGGCCCTGGGTCCGCGTTACGTCTCTCCTGATGGCCACACAACATACTTAGTCGCTCTTTAATCACTCCTTGTTTGGTTGTTTGGTCCTTTTTTTCTTCTTTACTCTGAGCGTTTTTAGCCTAAAGGTCAGTGTAAGTAAGTTGGAAGAGTGTTGCATTTTACAGATTATTGTTTGAACCATCCCATCACTTCCTTATATTTACAGATTTGGTGAAATATTTAAAGAAAAGCGAGTTCCTAATTCCTCGCAAGAAAATCTGAAACAATGTGAAGTTATTTTGAATTTGCGTGTTAACTGTGTTTTTCTAGTCACTAACATCTATTGGAAAACAAAATAATGAATCTGTGGCTAGCTCTGCACGTTACATTTTGTGGTAAATAAGAGTTGTTTCTTTGGCTTTGAGTTAAAATTCCCACACATTTTTACAGTTCTGCATCAGTTGACATTCAAACATGACAGAAGAATATTTGCATTTAAGAAAGCAAAACCAATACCTGCGTGCACAATTTTTGGAAAAGTGTATATTGTTGCACTTTGGCATCTGTTTATTTAAGATGGCTAATTTTTATGCAGAACATGATTTGCCACTTATGTATGCTGTTTGCCTTTCTCTTTCAGTGATTTTAAAAAGGGGATAACCAGTGTTGTTTTACGCAGGTAGAAATGACACACATAGCTTGTACAAGGTCAAACAACAAACTGAGCTTTATGGTGTTGAGTCCTGCAGTTGCAAATGAAGCAAAATAATATGAAATGATCCAGATCTGTAGATCAGTGAAATTAATTGTGGTTGCCCATTCCAGGATGTAATTTTTTCTTGGTTTTTTTCTTCCAGGAAATGCATTTTAGCTCTTTTTCTGTCCTTACTTTGATCCCTCCTTTTTTGCCTGCTTCCTTTTCTATTTTTATAAGTTTTTTGATGGATCCTCTTTGTAAAATATCTCCATTAGTTCTTTAGTGTTCTTCCTGAGTACCTCTGTAAATAAGCCTGATCGGGAGACTTGCCCTGGGAAACTTCTGTGACCACTCTGCATGTTTTTGGTTGGAGCTTATCCTATGCAAAAAGAATTAATATTATTTCTGTAAACTTGCACTTTCCTTCCCTGTTAAAATACAGGCTTTGAAACTATATTGAATGCTTTCAGATACTCAAAAATCTGAAGATAGGTAACTTGAGAGGCCTAAGTTCAGAATGCTGCTCTACTGGTAATTTGAATTTTTGCAGTTTACCTCTTTATTGTACCTTGATTTAAAATATTTAGGTTGTTTTGTTTTGTGGAGAGGAATAATGATAATAGATGCCCCAGGATTGCTTGATTGCACTTAAAGACTGATGTTTTGTTTGGAATTCAGAAATAATATTTAGACTCGGATTTAATTTTGAGTAATACACAGGTAGTCTTCAGTGTATTATTATTATTAATAGAAGACATTTATTGAACTGAGTAGGAACTAAGAGCTTTGAACTTCTGCTTTTAAAAACAGTTTTTCATTGCTTTATAGTATGAAGTTGGGGTTTCCCTCTCTCTTTTTAATTTTTTTAATACATTGGTCACTTTGCTTTTCTATGGAGAGAATTATCAGAGGCTACAGAACTGCTTTAGGGATGGCAGTTGGTAGATGGCAGCCAAATCTGAAATGAATAGTAGTAAGAGTCATCCATTCTCCTCCTTCATTTACCTAGCATGATTAGTCAGCATACCACTTCAGCTGTGTTCCTTTTCAGCCAGAGGATCACTGCTGAGGCCATTGCAAGATATTGTCTTTTACTGTCCTGCTGTTGCTTGATTGAGCTGACTTTCTGATGAGCAATCTGGGTAATGTTTTTTCTCATGTTGGCTGACACTTGGGTAATGTTGGATTTGCCATTATTTATAAATAAGGTTTCAGGTGTGGTTAATTAAGGCTACCAGTACTTGTGAAGGCAGGAATATTGGTGTGTTTGTAAAGTGGACAGGACACATTAAGTGTTAGGACCTCAACAGACTTAAGTGATTTGAAATTGTTGATAAGGTGACACTGGTATACTCTGGTTTAATTTCTAAAAAGGATTTTCATTTGAAGTGAAGATTTCTTTTGCTTGCTTGAGTGAAAAAGATAACTCTTGGTAAATACTGAATGAGAACTGACAACATTATGTTAAGGTACATCAACTTTTTTTTTTTTTACTGGTTGTAGAAGGGAAAACAGTGGAATTCTTACTCCATTTTACGTAGGGCCATAGTTACTGTTGTGCTGATAGATCTTGGATGTTGGGTATTCCAGTAAATGTTTTCTAATGCCAAGTTTTGGTTCTCAAAAAGTATCAAGTGAGGAATGACTTGGTATAGGAACTTGGTGTCAGTAGTAACTTGAATCCGGAGCTGTAACTTTCTCGGAGTCATGGTCTGTATATTTTGAGTGCACAACCCTTGCAAACTCATCCTCCAGACCATTTCAGTGATACCTGATGTGTTTGAACTTTCTTTGTGGTCTGCTGTGGAGGTTGCAGTAAGTTTCTCTTGGTGTATTTGTACACCTTGTAAAGCAGGCTCTAGGCTGTGATGGGCCTTTTATTCGCATGTGCTTCTCTTTGCTTGGCCAGGTAATTTATAAACACAGTTGCCAGACTAGGCTGATTGCAACTAACCCCAGAAAATGCTAATCTGTAAACTGTTGTGTTTAGATCACACTACAGAGTGTGAAAAGGACTTGAGGAAAACACTCTTTATTTTCCCTGTTGGCAGCTGCTTAAATTAGTTGATGGTCATAAGCAATTCTATGGACTCTTTCAGACAACATTTTTCCTCAGCCATGTTACGTCTAAAACATTTTTAGGTTCAGAAAGGAGTTTTGGAGGATATTGAGAAATACTCAAGGCTATTTATCTGTAAGTGATTTTCTTGACTGTGGACTCATCTACAAGTTCCTGTGCAGCTGCAATTACTTAATAATGATAGATGATTAACTCTTCAAGTATTTATTACTTGCTTATCTATTCTAGTGTTTGCAATTCAGCTTGGAAGACTTTGGGAAACATGTATTTGTAAATAGGACTTTCTCTGGCCTCTTAACATTTCTGACTGATGTTGTGGGGGCCTGTTTTTGAGCTTTGTCTTGTACCAGTGTCCCTCAAGCCTCAGATGCATTCTTTGCAAGTGGGGACACTTTTCTCTCAGTCTGTCTGCTCTTCCACATACTCTGAATTCTTCAGACTTCCACTGTCTTTTTCCTCATGAGCAAGTATCTGCTCTGCTTAGGTAGCTGTGGATGTAGAGGAGTGCCCCAGCTTGGAGGTGAGGGCAGGGAACAGCACGTAGCACCTGTCTGCTCTTTCAAGTGATAGAATTTAGCACTGAAGCTCAGCCGGGCTTAAGGCAGGACTGATAGATTGCTGCTTGTTGATTTTGGGGTTGCTTGGTACCACAAGATTAGTTACTGTTGTGGTATTGATGTATTGTTTATCAGTATTGCCAGACTTTTTTGTCCAAAAGAAAGCTTACTAGAGCTTAAACCCTTTCAGTTACTTATATTATTTCTAAAGCAAAGTGAAATTACTAAGAATATAATTGTAAATGGCAAAACAAGAAATAGCTCCGCTGTTTTGATGTAGTATTTAGCACACATACAGCATGGTGCTGCATCTTGCTTAACAATGACACCTTTCCTTAGTTAAAAATGGCTTACATAATATTCCAGTGCAAGTGCCTTAAGTTCCTTTCCTGTTTTGCATCATAGTGTATGGATCACTGGCCTGGCAGAGTCTGGGTTTTGTGTGGATGCAAAGGGAAGATCAGTGGAAGAGAGTTCCGTTTTTGGTTACTTTATAGTAGTATCCCTGCAGTGAGATCAACACTTAAAGAGGGTTATATTAATCATTTATACTATAGTTGAGAATTCAAATCTTCAAATATAATTCTACTTTCAATTTCTAATTTGTCACAGTTTTTGAGGCCTTTTAATTTAGAAGTGGTGTACTACAGGTATAAGGCTTTTGAGGTAGACTATACTTTTTTCCTAGTAATAAAATATATGTATATAGACATACATTTATGTCATATATTTTGTACTTATGACTATACCAACTTCATCTCACAGAGCTATGTTCTAAATACTTTAGAATTCCAAATTATTCTACAAGTGGGTAGTGATTTTTATAGCTCGCATTTTATATGTTATCTGAGAAACCACATTAACAGAACAGGCTTCTGCAACCTAGGTATTGTTGAAGTATCAAGTTGAAATTCAAATCACTGTCACTTAAGAAATCTCAAGTATTAATAGGTGTGCTTACAAGATTTAAACCCTCCAAATTTGGACAAAGACCAGCTTGAGCTCTTGAGTTTTGTGTATGAGTTTAAAATAAGGAAAACAATCCTCATGCACAGGTGAAGTGTTGTACCTTCTCTGAATGCTGCTTCTTCCTTCATAAACTTGAAACTTTTAATAGTTCTTATTTTTTGTTTTCAGATCCCTCAGGGAAGGACTTACTGAAGGGCACTGTTTAAATGTGTGACATTACTGCAGGAAGATCACAGCAGGGTAGTCATCTTGCTTTGCACCTCTTTTTCCTAAGGGTAAGTTTGGGCTTTAGGCCTTTTTAATGTGTTTAAGGGGGAAGGTGGGTAAATAAGTACAAGCTGCTACCTTATTTTCTTTATAACTACACTTGGAAATCTAAAAGTCTGTAGAGACAAGGTCCTACAGTACATCTGATGTAGTACAGTACAGATGGTCAGAGATTCTTCCTGTAGTGATGTCAGACACTTTGTATCTTTTGAGTGCCTCAAAATTTTCTGTTTAATCGTAGGTGTGTTATTTTTAATCCTAAGATGGAAATTAGTTGGGGAAATCAAACAACTCCTCCTCTGAATCTCTAACAAAGGTGGGGGGGGAGGATTAGATGAATTGTAGTGTTTACAATTTGTTATAATTGAATTAGGCAGAGTGAACTAAGATAATGGAACTAACTTACAATGAATTGCCAGTGTGCATGCTTTAAAACAGTACAAAAAGATAAAGTTTCTTTACATTAGTGGTATAGTGAAATGAAAAATCCCCCATTTGGAGAACAATTTAATGATGATTACATATTAAATGTGAAGCCATTATAATGTCAGATTTTTACCAGTTTTATTACTTAACACAGATTTTGTTCTGTGAGTTTCTACAATCAGTACAAAGTAAGAAGTGTATTTAAAAAAAACCAAAACAAACTCACACTGGTTTTAAATCTCTTTAGTGATTCCACTTCTACTATGGTTAAAATCTTTCATGTCAGAACTTTAATGAGAGACTGATGTGTTTGTTCTCCCTTTCAGTGTCCCCTTTCACCTTGCTCTTTGTACTTACTCACTTAAAAATTTATTGATTTAACAAAACATTTTATAGATGGAGGAGGAACAGCCTTTGCTACTGAGGATGTAGAGTTTCTGAAAATATTGATTGTTTCTTATAAACTAATTGCAAATTGACAGTGTCTTCCTGATTAAATGAAGTAATCCTGTGGATGAAGATTTTTGTGTTTTAGTTTAGTCCACATGAAATCTGTATTGTGCTGTGGCAAACAGAAAACATTTTATAGTGAAAGTGCTCACTAAATTTCTCGGTCAAACAGTTTGAATGATGCTACTATGATAAGCTTTGCTTTAGAAAGAAAACACTGGGTTTATTTGTAGTAATATAGATACTGCTTGTAAAGGTTGTTATTTTTGCTAAGTATTTTTATTCCTGCAGCCATTTTCTGTTAGCTCCAAATTCTGTGTTTTGAGAATATAATAAACAGTGGAAACAGTGAAAAGCAGAATTTAAAGTACAAGTTGTCTTTCTGAATGGGTCTTTGAGTAATCTGATTTAACCAAAAAAGAATTCTAAAATCTGGCATAACAGTTTCAGTTTTTGCAATATGAGAGCTTTCAAATATAAAAATTAGGTGTTAATCTTTATTTTGTAATGAATTGGATACTTTCTTCCTAAAACATGTATTTTCCTTTTCTATGATTTCTATAACTAACAGCTGGTTTCATGTATGTGTATGTAGTTTATATTTTATATTTTGGTTAGTTAATTGTTGCTAAGAGGGAGAAAGTATATAACATTAAAATTTAATATTGGTGCTTGTTATACTTTTATTCTTATAAGGGCTATTTATAGGTTTGTTTAAGTACATTTGTGTTGTTACTTTGTACTCTACAAATGTAAAAGCAAATATGTTAAGTACAGTAGTATCTACCTTTCATTTATAGTGCCATGTAACAGTTGTCTTTTTACCAAGAAAATGAGAAGTATTTTTATCAAAATACTTTCACAGAGGATGGAACAGTGTAGGTCGAAAGAGACCTCTGAATGTCATCTTGTCCAGCCTCCCTGCTCAAGCAGGGTCACCTAGGGCAGGTTGCCCAGGTCTGTGTCCAGGTGCATTTTGAATACCTTTGAGGGAGCCTTTACAGCTTCTCTGGGCAAACCAGACTGGTGCTCAGTCACCCTTACAATAAAAAAAGTGTTTTCTGATGTTCATATTGCATCTTCTGTATTTTAGTCTCTGCCCATTGCCTCCTGTCCTGTCCCTGGGCACCACTGAAAAGAGTCTGGCTCTGCTTTCTTTGCACCTGTCCTCCAAATATTTGTACACATTGATGAGATCTTCCCTGAGTCTTCTCTCTGCCAGGTTAATAGTCTTAGTTCTCCCAGCCTTTCCTTAAATGAGAGATGCTGTGGTGCTTCAACCCCTTGCTGCATTTTCCAGTAGTTTTGTATCTCTCCTGTACTGTGGAACTGGACACTGCATCAGGTGTGGCCTTACCAGTGCTGCAAAGAGGGGAAGGTTCACCTGCCTTGGCCTGCTGGCAGTACTTTGTCTAATGCTGCCCAGGGTACTCCTGGCCTTGTTTGCTGCAGGTGCTCGTTGCTGGGTCGTGTTCATGTCCACTGGGACCCCAGGTCCCCCTCTGTACAGCTGCCCTTGAGGCAGCTGGCTCCCAGCATAAACTGGTACGTGGGGTTATTCCTCCCTGCATGCAGGACTGTATCATTTGCTCTTCCGAATTTTGTTATCAGCAAACTTGCTGAGGATACCTTTTCCCCATCATCCAAATTATTAATGAAGATATTGAACAGTATTGGACCCAGTACTGGTCTGTGGAGTGTACTGTTGGTTACTGGCCCCCAATTAGATTTCATGCCACTTGTCACAGTCTGCTGGGACCAGTGATTTGGGTATTTAGTTTTTTCTGTCTTCTTTGTAATGTAATCGATTCAAAACCAGCAAATATGTTTCCATTTGCAGTATGCATGCAAGCAAAGTCTTCTGATTAATAACTGAGAGTTAGTGGTAATTGTTATATCTGATAACAGCTTCAATAAAGCCACTGGAATCTTGTAGTAATTCTGTGAAAGTCTGAATGTAGACATAATAGTTTTTGTTTCCAGTTAATAAAAGTTTGGTTTTTTCATAGAGACAGAAGGAATGAAACAACATTATAGTCTTAAAATCTATACATAAGTCCCATTCTTAGTATTTGTATGATGTTTGTGTTTTTTCCTAGAACTCAGGTTTAAAACATCTCCTTAAAAGCAGTTTTCTGTTAGTATACAAATCAAGTAGTCTACTTCTGCAGATAGGTAGCAGCTAAGGCATGTGGCCAACTGCCTGCTTTTACAGCCACTTATTTTGAAATTTTCTTTACTGCATCCTAAGCTCAAATCTACAAATGCACATAAAAGTAGTGTTATTCGTGCATGTGAGCATGATACCTAGTGAAAATGTGAGTGTGATTAGAAGTGCATGAATATTGGGTCGGGTTTAGAGTTTTTGTGTTATAGTTTTGCTTTTTAGTGCCCAGTATTTGTAAGCTAAGGAGGAAAACAGTAATTTGGGGGTTTGGGTGTGAGTTTTCTTTTTTTTATATGCTGATCAGCTATCAAAACAGCTGGCAAACTACTACTACACTATGCCTAGAATATGTTTATTTTAAAATATGAAGTATAAATAGCATTAACATTACTGAATTATGAATTTAAGATCTCATTCAAAGGAGTTGTAGAATTTTCATATACAGAGAAAATCAGGGTGATCAAGCAAAAGTGCTTCTTAAAATCTGTTTTCCCTCATGAATATCATAAAGAAATATCTGCAGTCTTGAAATTTTTTTTTTCTCTGTATTTTTTAGGAAGATGATGCTCCTTGTCCAGGTTATCTGAGGTTCTCTTAATCACAAGCTGAAGCAGGAACGACTGAAGGCGATTTCTGGAACCCTGGATATACAACTCAAATTTGTAGGAACCTTTTTCAGAATGAAAACCACATATAGTTACCTTGATAATTGCAAAAGGATGAGAGGAAAGTTATGATGGCAAAAAACAAAGAGCCACGCCCCCCATCTTATGCTGTTAGTGTTGTTGGACTGTCTGGAACTGAAAAGGATAAAGGTAATTGTGGAGTCGGAAAATCATGTTTGTGCAATAGATTCGTTCGTTCAAAAGCAGATGAGTACTATCCCGAGCATACCTCTGTGCTTAGCACAATTGACTTTGGAGGAAGAGTTGTTAACAATGATCACTTTTTGTACTGGGGTGACGTAACACAAAGTGGTGAGGATGGAATTGAGTGCAGAATTCATGTAATTGAACAGACTGAGTTCATTGATGATCAGACTTTCTTGCCTCATCGGAGTACGAATTTACAACCGTACATAAAACGTGCAGCTGCCTCCAAACTGCAGTCCGCAGAAAAACTAATGTACATTTGCACAGATCAGCTGGGCTTGGAGCAAGACTTTGAGCAAAAACAAATGCCTGAAGGGAAATTAAACATAGATGGGTTTTTATTGTGCATCGATGTAAGCCAAGGATGCAATAGGAAGTTTGATGATCAACTTAAATTTGTGAATAATCTTTATATCCAGCTCTCAAAATCTAAAAAACCCATAATAATAGCGGCAACAAAATGTGATGAATGTGTGGATCATTATCTGCGAGAGGTTCAGGCCTTTGCTTCAAATAAGAAAAACCTTGTGGTCGTGGAAACATCAGCGAGATTCAATGTCAATGTTGAAACATGTTTTACTGCACTGGTACAAATGATGGATAAAACTCGTGGTAAACCTAAAATAATCCCCTATCTGGATGCCTATAAAACTCAACGACAGTTAGTTGTTACGGCAACAGATAAGTTTGAAAAACTTGTCCAAACTGTGAGAGACTATCATGCAACATGGAAAACTGTTAGTAACAAGCTGAAAAACCACCCCGATTATGAAGAGTACATAAATTTGGAAGGAACAAAAAAGGCGAGAAATACGTTCTCAAAACACATAGAGCAACTTAAACAGGAGCATATTAGAAAGAGAAAAGAAGAATATATTAATGCATTACCAAGAGCTCTTAATACACTTCTGTCTAATCTTGACGAGATTGAACTTTTGAGCTGGTCAGAAGCCTTGAAGGTAATGGAGAAAAGGCCTGACTTCCAGTCCTGTTTTGTAGTGCTTGAAAAAACACCCTGGGATGAAACTGACCACATAGATAAAGTGAATGACAGAAGGATTCCGTTTGACCTTCTCACTACCCTAGAGGCAGAAAAAGTTTATCAAAACCACGTGCAGCATCTTATATCTGAAAAAAGGAGAGTTGAAATGAAAGAGAAATTCAAAAAGACCCTTGAGAAAATCCAATTCATTTCACCTGGACAGCCATGGGAAGAAGTTATATGTTTTGTGGTGGAGGACGAAGCATTCAAATACATCACTGATGCAGATAGTAAGGAAGTGTATGGTAGGCATCAGAGAGAGATTGTTGAAAAAGCCAAAGAGGAGTTTCAGGAAATGCTTTTTGAACATTCAGAGCTATTTTATGATCTGGATCTTAATGCAACACCAAGTACAGATAAAATGAGTGAAATACATGCAGTTCTGAGTGAAGAACCTAGATACAAAGCTTTACAGAAACTTGCACCTGATAGAGAATCTCTTCTGCTCAAACACATAGGATTTGTTTATCACCCAACTAAAGAAACTTGTCTCAGTGGCCAAAACTGCATGGACATAAAAGTAGAAGAGTTGCTTGCCAACAGTCTTCTGCAACTAGACCATGGACGCTCAAATTTATACCATGATAGTGCCAACATTGATAAAATCAATCTTTTCATTTTGGGCAAAGATGGCCTTGCACAAGAACTGGCAAATGAAATTCGGACACAATCCACTGACGATGAATATGCATTAGATGGAAAAATATATGAACTGGATCTTAGGCCAGTTGATGCCAAATCCCCGTACTTGCTGACTCAGTTGTGGACCTCAGCCTTCAAACCACATGGTTGTTTCTGCGTGTTTAACTCTATTGAATCACTGACTTTTATTGGGGAGTGCATTGCAAAAATAAGGGCTGAAGCATCTCAGATAAGGAGGGACAAGTATATGGCTAATCTTTCATTTACTTTAATACTGGCTAACCAGAGGGACAGTGTTAGCAAGAATCTGCCTATTCTGAGACATCAGGGACAGCAATTGGCTAACAAGTTACAGTGTCCTTTTGTAGATGTGCCTGCTGGTACATACCCGCGCAAATTTAATGAGGCCCAAATAAAACAAGCTCTGAGGGGAGTACTGGAAGCAGTTAAACACAATTTTGATGTTGTAAGTCCAGTTCCCACCATTAAAGATCTGTCAGAAGCTGACTTAAGGATTGTCATGTGTGCCATGTGTGGCGATCCGTTCAGTGTGGATCTTATTCTTTCACCTTTCCTCGATTCTCACTCCTGTAGTGCTGCTCAGGCTGGCCAGAATAATTCTTTGATGCTGGATAAAATAATAGGTGAAAAGAGACGTCGAATACAGATAACTATATTATCATATCATTCTTCAATTGGTGTAAGGAAAGATGAACTTGTTCATGGGTATATACTGGTCTATTCTGCGAAGCGAAAGGCATCCATGGGAATGCTTCGGGCATTTCTTTCTGAAGTTCAGGATACGATTCCTGTCCAGTTGGTGGCTGTTACTGATAGCCAGGCGGATTTCTTCGAGAATGAAGCGATCAAGGAACTCATGACTGAAGGAGAACACATAGCAACAGAAATCACTGCTAAGTTTACAGCTTTATATTCATTATCTCAATATCATCGTCAAACTGAGGTTTTCACATTGTTCTTCAGTGATGTATTAGAGAAGAAAAACATGATTGAAAGTTCCTACATGTCAGACAGCATAAGGGAATCAACACATACAAGTGAAGATGTTTTTCCAAGGTCTCCGAGAGGGGGTTCCCTTGACTATAACTACCCGGATTCAGAGGATGATGCCGAAGGACCACCGCCTTACAGTCCTATTGGAGACGATGTAAGGTTACTCCCAGCACCCAGCGATCGTTCCAAGTACCGGCTGGATTTGGAAGGAAATGAGTATCCTATTCACAGTACACCAGTCAACTGTCACGACCATGAACGCAACCATAAAGTGCCTCCTCCGATAAAACCGAAACCACTCGTTCCAAGAACAAATGTGAAAAAACTGGATCCCAACCTCCTGAAAACAATTGAGGCAGGTATTGGCAAAAACCCCAGGAAACAGCCCTCTCGAGTGCCTGCAGCACCACCAGAAGATACAGACCAATCTGACAACTATGCTGAACCTATTGACACGATTTACAAACATAAAGGCTTTGCAGATGATATCTATGCGGTTCCAGAGGACAGTCAGAATCGTATTAAGGGTCAAAACTCAGTTGTTACAAATACCCAAGGTGAGGAAGAAAATGGGTTTTCTGATAGAGTATCCAAAAGTCATGGGGAAAGAAGGCCTTCAAAATACAAATACAAGTCCAAGACACTGTTCAGCAAAGCCAAGTCTTACTATAGGAGAACGCATTCGGATGCGAGTGATGATGAGGCTTTTACCACCTCTAAAACTAAAAGAAAAGGAAGACATCGTGGAAGTGAAGAAGACCCACTTCTTTCGCCTGTTGAAACATGGAAGGGTGGCATAGATAATCCTGCTATTACATCAGATCAAGAACTGGATGACAAAAAAATGAAAAAGAAACCCCACAAAGTAAAAGAAGATAAGAAGGTAAGACAATTAATATAAATTTTATTTACAACTTCTGGTGCATTGAAAAAAGGGAAGAGACAGAATATGCATGAGTTGCACTGTATTTTGAAACGGGTGCTTGAAAATTTTCAAACTATTTGTTTTAATTTTTTTTTTGTCTTAAGTTCCTGTTAAGTTGCTTGGAACTAGCAAACCTTAGGGAATGAGATAGTTTGATTACCCTATCAGCTGTTCAGTAATGTCAGTTATTTTCATCTCTGCTTACATGTGGAGGCTCCCTTCCATTTGAGTAAGGTGGTGCTTTTTTTTTTTTTTTAAAGATAAAAGTTGCTTTGTGAGTTCTTGAGTAGAACTGGTTCTTTCAGTTCTTGCATTTTTTGCTTTTGGAATGAGGTTTTAGGGCTGGTGAATGAAAGGAGTAATTTCTTTTTAATTCTTAATTGTCTACCTGGAACTTTAGAACAAGTGCATGAAAAGGAAACTTTGTATAGTAGTTCTACTAACTGCTGCATTTTCCTAGTGTGGGCAAACAGGCAATCAAGTTGAAAGTTGTACCACCTTTACAGTTCTCTATACATGCAGAATAAAGGGAACAAAATAGGGAAATAAAGGGAAAATAGTAATGCTGCAGTTTAACTTGAAAAATGTTTCATCTTCATCTTTATGCCTGAGAGTTACTTATTTTTTTACTTACTCTCTGAAAAGTTCTATCATCAAGGTAGTGTTGTGGTGTGTATTCTAGATGTACATTCTTTATAGTTTGGATTTTAATTTTAGGCCAGCAATCATTATATTGGGTATAGTTTTGACTATAGTTTTGAAATCAGGAGCATTCCTGATCAGTTAGATATTTTCTTTCATTTCTCCAAATAAGATGACATTTTTAATATTACCTTTTCTTACATTTTCAAAATATCACTTTTTAAGCTTCAATCTGATGGTATTGGAGTAGCAGTTAAGAATAAGTTTTGTTAAAGTAGAGCATAGTTAAATTTAACTAATAGATAAAATTCTTCCTGGTATGCAGCTGTGATTTGAATTACACATGACTGATTTAAAGGGCACTAAATTTTCTTAAGGCTTACTCATAAGCATGGATAATGATGTCTTGTGGGTATAAAATCGTATGGTTAAAAATACTTTGAAGTTATTCTTTTGGAGAAACTTAGATTTTTTTAAAAAAACAATTTATATACTTTTCATAGGATCATTGAATATCTTGAGTTGAAAGGAATGCACAAAGATCATTGAATCCAACTTCTGGACTCCTTTTGCTTGAAATAATCTTGCTACATAGAAATTGAAATGTAGTTTCATAGTCTTCCTACTGTCCCAGCTGCATTAAGTTGACAAGAAAGTTACTCTGAGTTAAATATTTATGTTTTAAACTGAGTAGATTTAGTATAGTGGCTCTTCTCTTCCTGGAATTGTGTTAGGAAACCCCCTGAAGCTTCTATCAAATCCTCCACTTTTGGCGTGTTGAGAAGAAGCCTGAGTTGAAAGTTTCAGGCTCTTTTAATTTTTATAGTGGATGAGTTTCTGGAAGACTAGAATTGTTTTAGGTTTTGGTTGGTTGCTTTTGCTTTGGATTGTGATTTGTTGGTTATGTGGGTTTTTTTGGAGGGCAGGGGGTATGTTTGGTTTTGGTATTTTTTACTCTGAAGTAGTAAAGCTGCTACTGTTAAATTAGTTAAATTAATCGTGGAAATTATTGTAATTGAGAAAACAATTTTAACTCGATAGCTCAAATGTTTGCAAGTTTTCAAAGTATCTTGAGTGCTGTCTTGAGTGCCCAGTGTTTTTTGATAAGTAGTGACTTCTCTTTGTGGTGACTTGAATGAAGTTAAAGTGAGAGTAGTTCCAGTTCAAGTGAGTCATTCTAGCTCATCTGTTCCTTTGGTTTTTTTAATGGTTAATTTTACTTCAGAAGAGCTACAGTTTTATTAATTTTGTAACTTTTTCTGCATGTTTTCCTGTGTTGTTTAGGATGAGCAACTGGCAGTCTTTTATTACAGAAATGCAGAAATTATTCAAATTGTATTTTCCTTGTCAAGTGTTACTTGGTCCATGTGAGAGATGTTAGTGCACCACTAGTTACAGATTACTTGCTGGGTTTTTGGTTTTTTTTGAGAATTTTGATCCCTTGAGTGTGAAAGAGGTAAATAGAACTTGTGTACTTCTTTCTGACTGTTTCTTAAATCTCTTACTGTTAGTTTCTCTGTAATGTTCAGCTCTATGTAAAGGGAACATAGGATACCTATCTAACTATTCTTGCTTTAATTATAGTGGTTCTGAAATACAGAAATCTTATGAACAAAATGAATTTGTTTGGAAAAACTTGAACTTTGAAGTCTGAACTTCTAACTGTCTTTTTCAAAGATTGATTTTTTTTTTTAAAAGCCCAAGTAGGGTGTAACATTCTTGATACTCCTTGCATTTTTATTGGTTTGAGATGTGGTGTTTCTGGGTGAGTTTCTTGTAAGGTGTTGCAGGAGAGACATGACTGCTGAAGGATGCTCATTCTTATCCTGATGCTTTTGGGTTCCCAGTCTCCCAACTCAGGATAAAATCACATGAAAATATGGGCACTATGACAGATACAGGGAGGCAGAGAATGGATGTAGGGTGATTGTAGGGTTCAGGTAAAAAAACTGAAGGGAAGAAGGCAAGAGTTGGGTGAGTAGGAAGGAGGAAGCAAGATCTGACAAACAGTAGAGCAGGAAAATGAACCTCTGCAGTTTGGCTACACGCAAGTATCAAACTTTAAAAATCACGTTGTTAAAGGCAGAAGTAAATACTCAGAATTGTGCTACTTGTTGCTATTTGGAAGCATAAATTAAAAGGTTTACCAGTGGAAAGTATAGCAATGACAAATCTGCAGGTAATGTTACTTGCAAAGTCACGTAACATTTCTTATTACCAAAAGAAACAATTTAAAAGTCAGACCAGTTAAGCCAGTGTGCTTTGGTCTGAATTATTTGTCCATTATTTTTGTCCATAACACTGTGCTTGTGTTCTTAGATCTTGTTGCAGTATACTGTTAGTCAGAACTGGAAGAGAGTCGTCCTTGAGCTCTTGTTTCAATTATCACAGAAATAATTCCTGTGGAAACTTTTATCCCCTCATTCTCACTACTCTGAAAAACTTATGCAGAGCTTCTATTTCCTCTGTATTGGTGAAGCATCTTGCAATTCCTAGTTTTCACCCTTCTTTATGGTAACCTTTCTGCTGAAATGTTTCTTTTTCTGGCTGGTTACCTCCAAACTAGTGAAGAGAAAATGGCTACTTCTTGACCTGAGTCTTTAAAGATTTAAAAAAAAATGGAAATTTTCCTCTGAACCTCTGTTTTTGAATGAGGATGACTGAAACTGTGCATAGAATTGCAAGGAATGCCATAAAAGTGCATCATGTAATCCTAATGTTTGCTGATGTCTGCTGGAAATTACTACCCAACACAATTGTGTGATTGCACTCAACCTTTGCTTTGCTGCAGTTGCTGTCACTTTAGGTACCTTTGCCCTGCTTTTGTCCTTGATAATTTCCAGGTAATGACTTCCTACTGCACAGTACAAGTGGTTTATTATACATACACACATGTGTAGTACATACACATAGTACCCATGCACTAGAGCACGTGCTACAGGCACACTACAGCACATAAGTGTTATTAGTTGTGCATTCTGGTGCAGGATTTTTCCTTTACTCGACTACTTTGTCCTTTTTGTTGTTGAATATCATCCTTTTTCCTCTCCTCCACTTGTCATTGTAGTTTCCTATATGCCATCACCAAGTGCCTTACTAAAGTCCAGACTGGTAAAACCAACAGATGGTGGTTCTATCTTTGCCTCTAGAAAAGAAGTGGAAAAGGCTAAATCAGTATAGGCTAATTTGTGATACACCACCCACCTTTATCCTATTTTATTTTTTTGGCACATGTCTAAAGGTTCTGAAAAATTTATTGTATGACCTTGCATGTGCTATTAACAAGTGGACTGTTGAACTTTTCTAATGGGGATAAATATGAAGAGAAGTAAGGGGGAGGAGAATAAAATAAGCAGTCTGGCTTCAATCACAGGACTTTATAGCTATGTTTATGTGGAGCTGTGTGTGTACACTGAGCTTGAAACATTTCAAGTGCATGTTGTTCAATATTTGAAGTGCATGTTGTGTGCTAATATTTGTTGAACTGTAGTGGCCTTCTTTCTTCACTTACAGAACTTTTTCTGTAAAGTTTCTCTTAGGAAAAAAGCACCTTGTTCTTTCTGCTGTTGTTAAACAAAATAGCAAAAAAATGCATTTTGCAAAGTGGATTCTCCCCTATATTGTCATGCTTTCTATGTTTGATTATTTATTTCCTTCATGGTGTTCACAAATTTAGAGGAACTAAGCACAGACTAAAATGTTAAAATGCAGCTTTGCTTCAGCTATTTCTTCTTTACCAAGTTAGACCTCTCCAGCTGAGATATATGCTCATTCATTTCCATGTCTTTATCAAAAACTGGAAATGGAGATTACAACTAGATACTTGTCTCAATTAGAATTTTTAAATTAAGGTCTATTGCAAGCATTTTTGGTGTTGGTACACATGAAAAACAGCAGCCTTGCAAGCTGTATCATAAATTATTTTTGTCTTTGGTTTAACTTAATGAGTTTAGAGATACAAACCAACAGAAATGGAGCAAAATTTCAGGTCAGGAAAGGGTGTGAATATTCCTAGAGGAAAAGGATCTTGCTGAAGGAAGTGTTCTGATATCTTAGATAGGAGGAACTGCTTCAATAACCTTAAAGGTGCAACTGATGCATTTGATGCATTAATATAAAGCCCAAACCACAGTAATCTTTGGCTTTCCATTGTTCTCACCGTGTAAACAAGCCCAATGTAAACATTTTAAAAAACTATTTGTCAATTATTATTGCTGATTTCTTCCTATTGTTATTATTACCATGAAATAATAACAAGTTATTTTTGACCCTTGTCATAATTTAGTCATTTTCTCTTCAGCAGGAAGCCTGCCTGATGTGGAAACATAAAGCTGTTCCATATAGTGACAATTAATAACCTTATTATTTGTTTTTCCAATGGAATTGATGAGTATTAAAACTTTACCCACCTACTTAGAGCTCTTATCTTTGTGAACACTTTGAGATATATTCAATGTCTAATTTAGGCTGTATTTTTTTCACCTCTTATAGAATACAGTTGTTTAGGTTTTTATCTTTCACAGCATATCACGAAGAAATTTTTGCAATGGGAAAGGCAGAGCCTTATCTTGAATTTTTTAAGTACTTCTGAAAACAGATCTTAACTAGAGAGCTCTTGTAAACAACATAGTAAATTAACTGTTTGGTGATAATTGTTTGGCATGCCATTGTTGAAATCTGAAAAAGTTTCACTATTTATGTTCTTTGGCCAATGGTCAATAGTTTGATTATTCAAGGTCTGAGTTTTGTTTTTTTTTTCCGCATGGAATTTCCATCTGTATTGCTAAATTAAATCTGAGAATCTGTTTTAAAACATTCTGCCTTGTTGCAAACAACACTTGTTGCTTCCAAAGAAGTTTGTGAATCACTCTTTCCATTTTCCTTTATACCAAGATGGTTGTAAGATGCTTTTTACTTTAAAGTAATCAGAAAACTTTTCTCAGTGTTTGAGCAAGAAAAAACCACTAGCATCTTGATGAATTCTCACATATTTTACTCTGACTTTTTAGAACATGATTTAAGCAGTACATTTGTCATCTCTTTTTCTATGCTTAAACTTGCTTGCTGCCATTATAATTTCCAAACTATATGAAATTTTATGTTAAAACTATCATAACATTTTAACATTTAACATTTTATGTTAAAACTATCAGGAAATAGTGTGAGGAACTGTAGAACCCATGTGTGTTGATCTCAGTTTTAGTAAGACTATGGTAAACATGTGAGCAATGGGAGATCAACTTATATTTTTATTCAGCTGTTCTTGTGTAAATTCAGTGGTTAATTTAGCAAAATACTGTCTACTTCAGACTGGAATGTGCAGCGACTTTTTTTTTCTCCTGAGGAATATAGGAAATATCAGAATCTGTACTTTCAGGTTTCATCTGTTCAAATTTAACACTCTTAATATGCAGATTTAGAGCCATATGCCTTCTTGAGCCTCTAGTTTAAAACAGTGTAACAGGCTGGAATTCTAAAAATGGCAGAAGGCAGGAAGGGAAGGAAGAGCATGTTAGGGACAATGATCTGCATTATTCATATATTATATAGTTTCTGAAGAGTTAGCTATGAATTAGAGATAACAAATTCTTTTATTAAGCCTATAAAATGGTGTTCACAGTGTGTGGTTTTATGAAGTATTTTACTAGTCTTGAAAATATTGACTTTGCCCTCCATGACCCTAGGGCTGACTGCAAATGAAGCAGGCAGAAAATTTCCTTTGCATCAAAAGTAGTAGTGAAGTCTCTTGGAGGTAGAGAAGTGGCTGAATTTTTTCTTTAATAAATAAATTATTAATGGTAGTTCTGGTGGGATGGGAGTGAGAGGGAAAAAAAGTCTGTCTTGAACAGAAGACTTCCTAGAGTAAGCAGCCCATCCATAAAATGGCTTGATAGGTTTTTGGCAGTTTTTAATTTTCTAGGTTATTTTTAAAAGGTTGTATATAAGTGTGTTGTACTCTCAAGACTCACAGCTGGTTTTAAGCCTAGTTTCTCTCTAGATGATGAGTGCTGCTTAGCTGGTTGCCTGGTACCTACAGTCAAAAGGGTTAAGCTTGAGTAGTCTTTACATCTATATTTTCAAAGTTAATGTACTGTGTAATAATATTTCTGGTTTTGAAATCAAGAATTGGATACTGTGCCATACTAGAGTATGTTTACCTTGTCTTATGTTAAGAGGACTTTAGCTAATATTTTGCAAGATGTATTTTGATGATTGAAGTACTGCAAAATAAAGCAATATTGTAAGTAAATGCAATGCAAGGCAAGTTTGGAATTCTCAGAGTTAAAATGCTTTCCTGCCAAAATATGTAAGGATCAGTTAGAGGTTTGGCATTAACTCTGTTAGGGTATGAAGAGAAGTTGTCTTTGGCAAGAACCAAGTGCTGAAACCCATGCTGAAAGCTCAACATAAGGGCAGCAATCAATTATACAAAGCCCTGTAGATCTATATGAAAACTAAGAATTTCAACTTTAATGTCTTGGGCTTGTATTTTAATGAAAACACTAGTATGTGAACAATGAGCTTGTTGCTAGGCTTAAGTAACAAAACTTTTGTGCTGGTTCTTGTCTACTTTAACTTGGTGCCTCTTAGTTCTTTTTTATGATGATGTAGGAGAAGCATACAAAATTGGTTTTGGCTGCACCTAGGTTTGTGCTTGCAGCATGCAGGATTATGTGACTGCTGCATTGTGGAGCGTAGGTGTATTGAGGAGAATGATTGAACTAAAAATACCTGGGGCAAAATCATAATCTCTCTGCCAAAATCTAGGAATTTTGAAATGGTTCACCTTACTCAGGTGGTTTTTAACTAAATGAATAATTTAATGTTTAACAGTTTCTGTTTATTGTTTCATTAGAGATATTTTAAAAACTAATTTTATGCATTAAAAATGATGATAGTCGCTATCTTGACTAGCAAATCTAAAAGTTCCATTCTATGTCTGATGGATCAGAAAAAATGCTGTTTTCTCAGAGTGGGGAACAGGGATTAAAGAAAAACTTTAACTAATACTTACTTTTGTTAGAAATAAGACCTATATTTTTTTTCCTGAAGTCATTTGGTCTTTTGGCAAAGATCAGGTCTTTTGCACAGTACACTTTTTTGTTCAGAACAAGTTCTCCACTTAAGAAATCTAGAGCAACAACTTCAGGAAAGTATGGAAATCTAAAATCAGGAAATAGCATGTTAGTTTTTCTTAATGCATAAAGTTTTGTTTTTAATTTACAGAAGTATTTTTTATAAAGATTGTGTAGATAGTGTTATTTGCAGGAGGGTTTGTTTTATGCTGTCAGTGGAGAGTTTATGGACTCACATACCTCAAAAGAAAGGAAAATAATGAGAGAGATAGTTCAATAAATATTGGATAGGAGAGATACAAAATATATAATGATACATAATGAGAAATAGCTGATAAACTTTTTGTTGTATCTACCTTGTGAAAGTGTAATATCATGTTTATGGAATAGTCTTGCAGTGATCATCTCTTCTACTCTGACTTTAGATCAGTTTGCAAAGGACTTTGGGGTTGGGGTTTTCTCTTTGATTTTTCTCTTTATTCTTTTATTTTTTTATGCTTCATTAAGTTCTTTAGGCAAATTCTCACTTTCCAAATTGGGAATTAAACTGTTTTCAGGTAAAGACTTCCTCTAAGAAACCTCTTTGCATTTCTGTGTGCATAATGTCAAAACATGATAAGGCAGTCTCTTGCAACCTTTCTTGTAAAAGCAGGACAATTATTAGAAAAGAGCATTCTTTACTCTGATTTTGTAGCTGTGTCTGACATTTCATACTGTGTCCAGGTATTCTACACAGATAATATTTGTAATTTTCATAAAATTTCTGTAGAGACCTAGTTTATTATTCCATTTACCTGTCTGCTTTTCAAGAGACAGAGCCTCTTTCTATCTTGTTGATCTTAAATACACAGTCTCGAAGGTTGCTTCATTTATTCTGTGGTGGTGGAGATGTGCACTGAACACCTTGGGAAAAAAATTGAATTGTTTTTCCTTTCTTTACTGCCTTAATAGGTGTATCTAAAATGATCTTTCATTTAACATTTGGCAAAGATGTTTTCGCTGAGTTTTATACATTGTTTAGCTTCAGCTTGGCCCTTTCAGCTGTTGTTCATCTGAACTGGAGGCTGCTTAAATAAATATTTTGGATGTAATTTATATTTTCATCAATATTCAGATATGAATGATGGTATCTGATATAATTCTTGTAATCATCCAAGGCTGATTTATCAGTTCCACTGATAAAAGTCCTTCTCAGTGGAAAAAAAAATAAACCCAGGAAATCTCCATATGAAACTCCCCATCTTGGATTTGATTGTGTGCAAATCTCCTTTTGGCTAAAATCCTGTGCCTGTAAGAAAGCATTCATGCTTAATATGAGTGCCTGCAACTTCAAGACTGATTGCTTGTTAGTTGTTCTCCATCATCATGTTTGTTGTACAGTTGCAATATAAAGGGTTAACATCTTTAAATATACGCAGAAGACACCAACTTTGTTCTGGTGATATGACACCAGAGTTTTATCCTGCCCATTTCTAAAGAGGTGTGGTTCATGTGAGCAATGCTGAAAGGCTCTAAACAAGTCACAGCACTCTAAACAAGTGGTGTCTTTACTTCTGTTACTGTGGTCTTTCAGTTACTGATATATTGGGTCATCCTGTTCCTAATGTAATACAATAAGGATCGAAACTTTTAGAAGTTGAGTGCTTTTTATCTAATGTATAATTACTTTCTAATTAAGTACTTTTAAATTTTAAAAGTACATTTAATTTTTATTCATTCTCTTTGCTGTAGAGGAATTTTAATGTCTGATAGATGTATGACCTGGTTGTGTTTACTGAATGATTGAAATATGAGTTGGTTAAGATGTTGCTTGAATATTACTTAAATAACTCTGTTTTGTTGTAGCCGAAAAAGAAAACTAAGACATTCAATCCTCCAATCCGTAGAAACTGGGAAAGTAATTACTTTGGGATGCCCCTACAGGATTTGGTTACACCTGAGAAACCAATACCTCTGTTTGTTGAAAAATGTGTGCAATTCATTGAAGATACAGGTAAGATAGGAGGACTGTTAGAGGAAAGACTTTCCCATTTTGCTTAATGAGTAAAGCCTCTCATTTTCTGTTGTAAAGTACTTTTAGAATTTTATCCTAGAAATAAGTAATTGTGGACTAGGCACATTTAAAAAGTAGAATGTGTTTTCTAAATTTTATGCTTAATATGTGATTTTTTTTTTTTACTTTATTTATACAAATACTTAATTACTTTTTTATAAGTGTCTGAAGTTTAACATGTTCCCTGTAATTAAAAAAAAACTTATATCACTTTCTAATGCCAAATGACATTTAACCCAATGGCAGTCCAGTTTTACATGTCTCAGTATTGCCACTGCGTTTTATTTTATATATTTAAAAGCTCTGAAATCTGCCTTTTCCAATTATAGAAAACAGGTACTTGAAATGGCTTCTGACTTGGTATGATTAGTCAGCTTGCTTTCTTGATTTTAAAGGTAGACCTAGTTTTGCATTTTAACTTACTACAGAGACAGAAACATTTATTTTCGAAATACTGTGTAATTCTCCATGACAAATGTTAATCTATTGAAGATGTAATTTCCTAGTTTGATGTAAAATAATAACATATATGTGTTTACACTAGAGTGAAATTTCACAGTATGGTTTTCTCTCTCTCCTTTCTCCCTGGCTTCCTGGTTGTGTGTTTGTCCCTGCTTTCAGCCTATTTACTGTGTGACCATGAGGCAAGTAGGATGATTTTGCTGGTCAAACAGAAGGCTACAGTTAGGAGTGGGGATTTGTTTTGAGGTTTGGGAGTGACCTGTGGTTGGGTTTTGTTTGGGGTTTTGGGGGGAATTTTCTTTTGTTTGTTTTTAAAGATTGTGAGCACTAGTTTTCAGTTATTGTGTGGATCCTACTTGCTCTGAAGTTTTATAAAAGCTATGTTGTATTTGAAGTAAATGACAGTGTGACTGAACTGAAACATGTGCAGGACGATCTTTTGATGTGTGGCTGCAATGGGATGTTGTTTAGTAAAGTAAAACAGCATCTTTTTTCTAAAGTTGCTTAGATCTCTAATACAATTTTGGCTGTGAGATGACAGTAGCAGTTTTAGCAAGAGTAAAGCCGAAGTGTTTTCTTTCTTACAGTAAAATCCAGTTTTGCTGCCATCTGTAAGAATAGTATTTCCAAAAGAATTACCAGGTGGTAAGCCCAATATCTGTTTTTGAAGACTTACATACTGTATTATTGCAATAAAAAAATAGGTGAAACCTCAGGTGCTGATCTTTCTTGGACTCAGAGATATTAGTATAGATCTGTCTTTAACCTTTACTTTCTATAGATTAAAGGTAAGAGCTGTATTTTCTTCCCTCTTGCTTTTGTTTTTTCCCCCTCACCCAGTTAAAAATGGGAAAGGAAGAAGGGTGATGAGTAACAGAGTGGCACAGGCAGTTTAATGTATCTATGTTGTGTTTGCTGTTTTCTGTAGCAAAAAAAACCCCAACCCAAAACAAACCAGTGTGATTTATGAGTGAGTCACTGTTCAACACTGTGTTATTTAGAGGTGGCTACATATGGCTACTATGCACAGCTATATAAAATAGACATTAACCGGTATCAAAGACCAATTTCAAGAGTTTGTACAATCTAGCAATAACTTAATTTGAGCATGTTTCACTTTTTAAGAAATCTTTCAAACAACAAAATTATAAATCCAATTCTAAAAGTTTTGTCTTTGTGGTAAACTTTTGAAAAAAAGTATTTCTCCCAAAAAATTTTCACCAGCTTGAGGGCTGAGAGAGAGAACTATAATATTATGAGAACATTATTTGTTGTCATTTTTCCCTCATAGCCATCAAACCATGAGACCAGCCAAAAGATTTAGCACATCTGTTCTTTTCTCATGACCTGTCTTGGGAAAATAAGATGTTGGGTTAAGCTACTATGTGTTCAAAATGTAGGGTCTCCTCAAAAGTGGTGACTCAGAGGGCACAACTTTTCTGTTAGCTGCGTATATGTTAGTTCATCCTGGGATGCTGCAGCTGGAGAATTTTAATTCTGGCCATAAGTGTAAGCTGGACAAACGTCATGCCATCTATATAGTTTGTGACTATGAAGACACTAGTTGTCTTGCTAGTTTTGTTAAGCACTTAGAACAAAACCTCTACTTTTAGTCTATATTACAGTTTTCTTTTTCCTACTCTGGAATCTGTGTAAGTAGCTTTGGTGGTGTTTTCAGCTTCCATACTTGGCTGTGGGAGTTTTGTTTCTGGTGTGTATTATTTATATATTGGATTAATATGCTGTAGGTATTTGAGTTTCAAGCAGGGTTCTGATAGAATTCATTTGTTGCCTTTGAGAGAATGTTCATTTGCATTGCCTTCAAATCCTGTACTGAGATAGGCTCACATCACTGACTTCGAGACTGTCTGAGAAAATTCCACAAATACAGTTTTGGAGATTATCAGGCTGCACAAGGCAAGTCAGGACCTATTGGCTCCAGGCTGGAGTTCAGAATGGTACCATTCCTGTATGATAACACTGCTTGGCCCTGGGGAGTCATTCAGTACTCCTCTGTCTCTTAGCAAGTCAGCCTGCTGTCAGTTTGAACTGCACTGAATACCAGTGTTTATTATCATGGGATTTTTAATCAAGAAGTGCAACTTCTTCCAACTCAGCTAATCTGTATATTTCTCTTACAGAGGATATAATTGTTTAGCATTTCCTCTTCAGGTACTTCCATGGAGTTCAGCTCCTTCCTATGTAATTTGGATTGTGTCTGAATTTGTGAAGATGTGATTAATCTCAGTTTGAAGGGCTAATCTTAATTTTTAATGTTCCCTCTTTCTGTCTCATGAAATTATACAAGACAATGCTTTGTACCTGCTCATCTAAATGTTGTCTGAGGCTAGAAAGTACATAGTGTGAAAAACAGTTTTCTCAATTTCAGATGCTTAGATGAGACAATAGTACCTTAAAGAGTCTGAAGATTCTTGCTCCACCATAAACCTTAAAGAATTGAGCACATGCAGAAAATACAAAAAAAAAGAAAAAAGAAAAAAAAAGTGTCTATCAGTAGAAGAGAGACAGTTTGGAAAAACTTAAGTAAATTCAGGAGCTTAAAAGTTTTAGCCTTTTATAAAGCAACAGATTTTTTCTTCTGAAGAAGCCATGTTGTTCCTCTCAAGGTAAAGGGCGATCTGGTAAAGATAAGGGATCCTAAATCTGTGCCTACAGGTGAAGGTTATTGTCTCTGTGTTCCTCTTTAGTATTTTTCAACAAAAAGCTTTATTCTAAATTGGTTTAGCTTTATGGAGCCAACCAGTTAGTTTTTGAAATATAATACAGAGCTTGAATCCCCTTGTAATCTTTTTGGTAGTATTGAAAGCAGAAACCAGGAGGCAAAGTGATTAATACCGGGGTAGATCTAACGCTGGTAAGCTGTAAATCTATGTTAGAACTTCCATTTCACAGCAGTCTGCACTGTCACTGGTACTGAGAGTACCAGCAATAGCACATAATACTTGGTCTTGTTGGAATCTATTGATTAAAAAAAAAATCACAGTACCATGTGAGAACATCTTAAATTTTATAGCACTGTCACTTCTGGACAAGAAATGAGGAACGATTTGCTAAGTGTTGTAAACAAACTTTGCTTCTGTGATTCTACATTGTCCATGATTATAGGAAAGCCTTTTTTCTATCCAAGCCTTTAATTTTTGAATTCATTGCAGTTGTAGCAGGATGAGTAATATTTTGGTTGGTTGTCAGAGTTCTTTCTTAGTTCACTGAAGAAGATAATCAAAAGATTTATTTTTTTTTTCCTTTCAGGTAAGTAACTTGCCAATGGTGAATTACCAAGTTTTCCACTAAACATCTTGGTATAAGTGTATAATGTTTTCAAAAGACCTGATTTTTCGGTAAAGATATTGTGATCTTATTTGTAACCTTTTACAGACTATATGAACACTTTCCTGTCACTAGTGCCATGTATGATATCTGTATGCTTTTACCTCTGTCACATCCTTTGCAAATTGGTTTGTAACTTGCAGCTATTTCAATCGACATTTTTGTCATTGGTAGCTATTTTTGGTTATGGGCTTCCAAGAGTATTTTGATGATACAGTTGTTCTGGTCTGTTTCTTACTTTCTCCTGATGGACTAAAGAGAACTTCATTTTGTTTCATCATTTGAAATGAACTTATAAAGTGTATTGGTTTTCTGTAAACTAGGTTTATGGAAATGTATTTAGCAGGGAAACTAGTCTTGATTTTTAAGAAAATTGTAGTGGCTGTTTAGAAGTAATGGTGCTCTGCTAAGGCATGCTAGAAAAAAAGATTACCTGCTGTTTTTAAGGAAAAAAAATCCAATGTAGCCCATTACCTTTTCTAGTACAACTCATTTTTTCAAAATACAGGCAGCAGAATTGAGATGCTTTTTGAAACTAAACTATTTAGCTGTATGAATTGCATGAATTCTGTGTTTCTCTAAGAATTATCATGGAGAGAATAAGGTAGATATTCTGATACTCTGATAATTTTGTTTGAGAGAGGAACAGATTTCTGAAGGCTAATTTAATGCCTTGAAAAACACGTCGATATGGTTTGAATTTTGTATTGCAATATAATGGAAAAATATTGACTGTCCAATTGTAAGTGTAAAAAATGTACATGTTTATGCCAACTTTGTAGCTTGAGTGTTTGTAACATTTTTATACTGTTATACATGCCATGAATTTAGTGATGAACTACTCCATGTGTACTATTCAACACCTGTTGTTGTTGATTTTTATGTTTTCCCAAATTTAAAATAATTCAGGCAAGATGACTTATGCTAACCGATACTATTAGCATATGAAGGNGGAAAGTTTTGTATAGATTACATTTCATTCTGTTTACCAAGGAAGGAGACATCAAATTAACATTACAAATACGAGCAGTTTTGCCATTGAGTACATATAGCTCTTGATGGTATTCAGCTTTAATATCAATATTTTAATGTGTTTTTCCTCTGGGCTTTCAAATATTTTTAAATTTTTGATAGAATATTTTTAACCATGTGCTTCATTGACCAGATTATAAATTTTAGATTCTATGCTTCTTAGAAAACTGATAACATTAATAGTGTTAATTGCACATGAAATAATTTAGCAAAGAGAAGCTTATTAGAATAAATTTGTGTTTTAATAATTTAGTTACTCAGTTTATGTGAGACAAGGAATGGAATAAAGATGGAAGAAGGAATTTGACAGAGTTAAATGTCAGTATCTCACATGGTTCCTGTGGAGATCTAGAAGAGAAATTAAAAATTGTGTACTCAGTATATGTACAATAATTACTGCTTTTGATATTAAGACCATTTTTGCAATGCTGCTAAATTTACGGTTTTGGAGGTAATTCAAATAAAAGAATACTGCCTTCTTCAAATTTCCTTCAAACCTGACTTATACCAGGGTCTTTTAGGCTGAATCCACTGTGAGGCCAGATTTTTACACTGACATTATAGATAAGGCAAAGTTTGTCTCCAGAGAATGAGGTTTGGTAGAAATAGGCAAAGAAAATGAGTCAGTAGTGCTTGTTATGGTGAAAAAAGTCAGGTAAATAATTGAAATATATTCCTAGTGGCTGGAAAATCCAGAAGTTCAAGATTGATTGCCTCCCCTTTTATTCAAGGAGCTTGGGAGAGCTAGAGAGTTTTAGGAACCTGTTGCGTTGGACAGGGAGATCAGAACTGGACACCCCCTTGGCCTCGTGTATGAGAGCTGACATCTGCAGCATAGTTTCCTAAGAAATAGTGTGACAGCAGAAACATTCTCTGCTGCTGTATGCTTTCACTTTTCATTTTGGGCACTTGTCAGCTGTCTCTGAATCAGTGCAGTTCACTGTTTTGAAAAACTGTATCAGCAAAAACGTTAAAGTCCTGGTGTGTAGTATTACAACTGGTAAGTTAAGGGTCAAATACATGCCAAAACAAGTGCAAGGCAGGGAGCCAGGAGCAAGGGAAGGACAGAAGCAGTGATTGATGAGGCAGGGAGTTAGACCATCTTTTTCAGTCATATTGTTCATTCAGTTGACTCAGCTGTCCACGAAGCTTTATGTTTAATGACAAACACAGGCCATGACTCTGTTACTCTTGATTCTGGATAGGTAAAGGAACAATAGATTTAAGTATCTCTACAATACGTTTTGTACCCTCATCAAGTTGGTGAGTGATTCTGGAGTGGGTGGTGTGGTTCATGTATCTAAGACCAGGGTTTCTGCTCAAGGGAACATAGACAAGCTGGAGGAATGTGATAGTAGGAACCTGAAGGAATTCGGTGAGGACAAGTGCCAAGCCTTTCAACTAGAATTGCAAGGATTAAACCTCTGCACTAGCACATGCTGAGGACTTGACTGGGTCCATATCAGTGTTAATGAAAAGGATCTTGTGGTCATGGTGGAGAATAGACTGATCATACCTTCTGTATTGGACTGTTCCAGTAGAAGGGTAGGCAGTACAGCAGCAGAAGTGGTTACTGATTTTTGCTCTACACTTGTTGGACATCATTTGAAATACTGCAAGAAAGGTGTTGACAAACTTGAGTCTAGCAAAGGAGGGTCAGGGGCTGGAGTTGCTGATATGTGAATTTTTTCAGCTTGGAGAGAGGCTGAGGAGGTACCCAGAAGCAGCTTCCCATACTTGTGAGGAGGTTACTGACAAGGTGCAGCCAGCCTAAAGAACTGAAGTACAATGTCATTAACATAGGAGGTTCTGATTAGAAAGAAAGGGAATACTTTTGCTCTGAAGGTTATTAAAGCTCTGGTTCAGGTTATCCAGAGAGATTGTGGGGTATCTTGGAGATATTTAAGGGAAGTTTAGATAGACATCCGAATCTGAATTCAGTGTTGAGGGTTGTTTGAGCAGGAGGTTGCACTGGATGTGCATTCCTGAGGATTCCTTCTGTGAACGCTTCAAAATTGGCATGGAGTAGGTTTCAGTAGTTAAGAGACTGTACACCAGTTTGCGTTTTGTAACTTTGGAATTAATCAACTCAAGAGGGTAAAACAGGCATCAGTCATTTCTCCTAATGGAAGACTGACTACCAGACGGGGAGGAGCGCATGCATTAATTTAGTAGTGTGAGAGAATCACTGAAAACTGTAAACAAATATGTTTTAAAATACTCATAAAACACGTTGTGCACTTGAGCTGTATTGCTAGTGAGGTTTCTCTTCAAAGGAAACATCATGGGAACGATACAAAGAATTCCTAAACAGTGCAAGTAGGACCAAGGTCCAGGGTATGTACAATAGTTGTGCTGTTCCACTTATTCCATCAGCGTGCTGCAGACCCAAACAGCTTTGTGCCTGGAAAGCTACAATGCTTTAGTTGTCACCCATTTTTAATGAAGCAAAGAATGCACCTGCCTTTTCCTAGGCATGTCTGTAATGTCATATTCATTGCAGTCTTGTATTCTTTTTTCAAAATGGACAGGCCATAAAATACGGGTTTTAATAATCCATGTAAATTATAGAAATGTTAATCCAGTTTTGGAGAGCTTCCTTATAAGAGTCTTTCTAGAAGTACTGTATATTTCCTTACACTGCTTATTGTTTATTGAACAGTTCAATATGCTGTAAATTATTTTGTTACAAAAAGCAGTAAGAGACTTATTTTTAGTTCTGGTTTTCAGTGTGTGAATTGAATGTCATGGGTCTTTAAATGTCAGTGTTGATAAGGACACATTAAATGTGTTTTATCTAAGTAAAATTAGTGCTAGATTCTTACTTAGAGTTTGACTTCTTTGCTCAGTAATTATACACATTCTAGGTGTACATAGAAATTACTGTTCTGGATCAATAAATTGGCAGTTCCTTTAGTCTTGTGTTGTAGCATAGGGGTTGAAAAGAGGTACACACCACATCAGTCTATGGAACAAAATTAGAGAAATATATAGATCACTGAATTTACAAAGATATGTGTGGGAATGTCAGTCTCAGCTGTTGTAGTGGAGAATGACTCCTGAAAGTTCCGTGTGCCACTGTAGAGAAAGGAATTGAACTGGGAGAAACAGACTTGCTGTGATTGTGGCATGAATTCAGAAACACAGACCATGACAGCAGAACCTGGCTGTGGATGTTGTTAGCAGACTTTTCAGCAGTCTAAATGTTAGTATAGCTGTTGTCACTTGGGAACAGGCTTTGAAATCGTCAGAGACAGTTCTCTGAAAACTTAAACTCTCTGTACTTGCTATGAAGCAAGCAGAGTAAGTGTTATGGAGGAAGAAAAATCATGCTATTACATAATGCCATATACACACAATTTTGATACTGATTGGAAAAGATAATACATATGGGAATAATAGTTACTCTTGGATAAAGATGAACTGAATTGATCAGCTTAGAACATTTCTGAGGAAGAGAAATTACATGAATTTAAAACCCTGGTGCTGGGAAAATGTAGAGAAGTTACTACTTCTTGTTGAGAAAAAAAACCCCGCAAACTTCCAAGTACTGATCATAAACTTACTGTGCTTTGATAATGTACTTTCTGGAATGACTGCATTGACCATGATGGAAAGACCACAAGCAAATTACTTGAAGGGGTTTGGGTGAAATAGTGAAGGCTAAATGCCCAGCTGGCTATTAGAACACCTTATGCAAAAGCCTATATAAGCCATCTGCAGAAAGCTGGGAGAATATACCACAAAAAGATTGCTGGTAGGTTTTGGTTCTTTTCTCTCCTGTCCTTTTTACATTTCTCCTCAAGCATATACTACTTAGTGTAGTATATGGTATAGAAAATGGATATTGTACCAGGTAGACTTTGGTCTTCCTTTGTGCTGAAGTTCATATGTTCTGCGGAGGAACCAAGAGTTGCAGAAATGTGTTGGAGCCTAAGAATTGAAGTGTCCTACAGACTGATTATGCATATAGGTGCAGATCCACCTTGCTCATTTTCTCTGAAATGCTTTGAACCCCATGTGGTGAAGTTCCAATTAGATGGGATGGGGCCCTGGTCACAGCTGGCAGCACAAAAGAAAGGTGCAAGAGAATTTATTAGGCACTAGGAGGTACTTTGAGAAAAGAGTAGTCTAGGCAAAAGGGATATGCACTGTCTTAAAAAATAACTATAGATTATTGTGATGTGGCATAAGGAGGATCTAATTATTTAAACCTAGAGATGTTGTAAAGCTAGTAGGACAGAGAAGTAAATAAATCATATGTTTCTGATATATAATATTACAGCAATTGTGTTTGGTAAGGATATGTTGAAAATTACGACTGGTCAAGAACGCAGGCAGAGTAGGAACATAGAGAAAAGTTCTGGAAAATCAAGAGACTTGCAAATGAAGGAACCAAATTTTTAAAAAGCTGTCAGAAAACAGACATGTTGAGTGCTGTCTATCTCTCCCTCTTTTATTACAGATGTACATTATAGATATGCCAGAAGTTTAAAAGCTAAAACTAGTGAACTAGAGCGTCTGATACTTGATGAAGGTCTTGATGTAAGAAGCATTGGAGAGACCTGGTTGAATAATGGAAAGCAACAGAGAATTGGAGCATTACTTGAAGAATACTTTCAGACTTCCTTTCAGACTTCTAGCTGCGTGTATGCACACAGACAGATTAAACTTGTCTCCTTCTGTGCCTTAGAGAAAGTGTAATGACAATTGACCAACTGTTTCATGAAGTGTGACTTTCTAGAATATACACAAGCAAGAAAATTTTTTTCCTTGAGGAATTCAGAAGACAAATTTAGTTAGCTTAATCCAGAATTGCAGCACTTCACTGTTTTTGGAAGATGCCTAAATTCAGTAGGCATCTCCTTGTTTAACCTGAAAATTTTCTGAAGTCCTGCAAGTTGTCTTTGTTTCTTAGAGCTGTAGCACAGATACCACACTAGAACATGTCTCCAGAGCAGCCAGTTCAAGTATTTGAGGTTAATACACTCCAGGTAAACAGTGACTGGGTCAGACTTCTCAGAACCTGCTATTGCAGCACATGCAGTTTCCTTTGTGCAGAAAGACACTGAATGGCAGTTGGATAAAACTGAGAATATCTTGGGGATGTAAGGTCTCCAACAGAGAATTTTCTCATACTAGACAAAAAAAATCTTGATCATAGCTTGTTCTTATCTACCAGTGGTCTTTTGTATTTATTTTCAGCTTCTGGAAGAGGAATGTAAAGTGTTTCTGGCTGTGATCACACGTAGCACATTTGGGGTGTTTTTTTGAAGGCAAGTGTGAAACTCCTTTCAAGAGGTGGAAACCACAGAATCACTGAACCACTTTTTGCCCTGTGCCAAATTATACTTTCTGGTGGTGTTCAAGGATACCAGTGAACAAGGCTCAGGTTTCTTGAAAGGACTGTTCAGGTGTATATTTACAAAAGGAAGACTCTTGGCTATGGAGTTGAAAAGCTAAATGATGGACATGAAAGTTTTTTGAAGAAATGCTTACTGAAATAGCCTTGATGCAGCCAGTAAAGAGACATGTTGAGTTGTTGAGACATTAAGAAGGAAATAATGAGTTGGAAGAGTCATGTGAAATCGTTAAAAATATCCCAGCTGTATGAACCAGTCAAGTGCTTTCTGTACTTTGAACATTGTAATAGGATTCTTAATGTTTCTTGGTAACTTAAAAGGCACATTCAGTGGATTGTGGTGTGACAGAGCAGTTAAGTATTGATCTGATGATCTAAAATGCATTCCATTATTGGCCTGTGATGGCAAAAGGCCAAGAGATTTCATAAAGCTGTGAAACCTGTGAATTTTAATAAACCCTTGTAGCATTACGGAGATCTAACATATGGATAATTTTGCACCCATAAAGGTAACTTAAAGGATTAAGGAACTATAAATTGCTTATATTCCTTATTAGGTTCTAAATTAAAAAAGAGAAATATCTTAGGTAATGGTGTGATTATCAGGACAGACTCTTTCATTCAGTGAGTAGCTGTGGGCAAAAAAGATGGCCATGTGATAGGAAGCATAACACTGGAGTGGAGTGTGCAAGTGTGTGTGTGTGTGTGCATAATTAAGGGGTACTGTTCAATGTTTACCTTGAAAGGCTGATGGAATTACAACGACTCTGTAATGTGTGGTAAAACAAACTAATAATGAGAAGCTTGGGGAACCTCTGCTTCCTAACACCTTTCTCCTTCCCCCTTTCCCCCCACCCTTAAAAAAAAACTTGTAAATGATATGATAATTTATCTTAGATAAGAATTGAGGAGAAATGGATTCAAAGTTTATAAAATATAAATGGTAAAAGGGAAAGCATGTTGGAAGATGTGTTATACAGGAGTGTGTTACACCATGAAATTAGAAGATCAGGATTCAGCTACAAGTGCTTGATTTTTTTTTCTTTCCCCCTGCTGCAGAGTGTTTTTGTGTGTTGTTGTTTAGTGTGTTCCATAATGAGTTAAGCCAAAACTGTGAAGACAGTTTTTAAAAACATAAATGTTGTGGGTACCACAGAATATAGGTTTTTGATTATTAAAAAACGGTGCAAATAACAACAGTCTGATAGAGAATAATTTTGGGTACGTTATTCAACAAATATCTGCATCAGAGTCTTGTTATCCTACAATGTCATTTCATCTGTTTCATATTAAATGGAATAGTGGACTCAATAGACAATTGATGTTTTGTGTTTTGGTAATCCTATATTGCTGTAATGGTTAATGTGTTAACTTTTTAGGCACTTAAGAATTGTATTCCTATTTTTGATTTCTGAATAAGTTGTTATAACTGGTTCTGCTTTGCTTTATAGTATATAAATTTGCTTTTTAATATTTATTTTTCCTCCTCTTCTAAGGATTATGTACTGAAGGCCTGTACCGTGTTAGTGGGAATAAAACAGATCAAGACAACATTCAAAAACAGTTTGATCAAGGTAATCAGAGATTTTATTATTTAAAGCCAAAACAGAACATGAATGGATTTATCACAGTGCAATATAAAAAGATTGCACTTTCAAACCAACTTCCATAGCACTGTGTCCTTAATGCTCTGGTGGGCTGTATTGGTATAGTCCAGGTTGTTACCAGTGAAGCTCCAAGGATGGGAGTGGAATCTCAGTGCAGCTGGCTTAAATGCTGTTAAAATATTATCTAGGTGGTATTTGAAGGTTTGAAAGAATTTAAGTGCAGTCTCAGCTGCTTCTTTTGTTAACAGTTCATCATCAGTCCTAGGCATTAAGGCATTCACTTCTGCTTCTTAGGCCCCACAAAAAGTAATTCTTGATACTTACTATAGGGAAAGCTGTCTTTAATATGCATTAACAATTAAGTCTGGATAATTTCTAACACAACCTTTGTCATTGTAGAATATAATGATATGTGATTGGTAGGTTAGGCTGTTCACTTTGATGTGTTTATATTTTAAAATGAAAGCATTTATTAAAAATTTTTGGATGTTAATCATGAAGTTGAGCCTGTGAAAAATAGTAAAATATCTTCTAGATGTTAAAGGAAATAAATTTATTACTTCTTTATGCCTTGCTTTGTTGTTTAGCAGCATTTTGGGAAATAGAATTTATAACTCCTTACTGGGCAAAATTGGTTAATCAGAAGCCAGTTAATGACAAATGCAGAAACATTCAAGTCTTCATGGAGAATTAGACAACTTTATTTTTCTGATCTTCTAATGTTTTGTAATACTGTTGGATTTTCTTATATTTGATTTCTTGTAGGTTGGTGTGATTGCAGCCTATCAATAAGTTCACCTTTTCATTCCTTATTTAATAATTATTTGGCAAAATTTTAGTCTTCAGTGTTTTGTATAAATTCTTGTTTTCATAAAGTATTATAAGGAATGATAACAGTAGGTTTTACTTACACTGCTATTTTTTAAATTTTGTTTTGCAGATCATAATATCAGTCTAGAATCAATGGGAGTAACAGTGAATGCCGTGGCTGGGGCTCTTAAAGCTTTTTTTGCAGATCTGCCAGATCCATTAGTTCCTTACTCTTTGCATCAAGAATTGCTAGAAACATCAAGTAAGTAATAAACAAGCTTTCCTCGATTTAATTGTGATATTTCCGCTGCCTTTATTGCTGGTTTTACTTAATTGTAAGTTGAAAGGACTATCTGCACTGAATATTTTTTAAATTCCTTAGACACACATTTTTTAATGTTCTTTAAAATTAGATGAACTATATATGATGAGATGAATGTAATTTTTTTTTTTTTTTTCAAAATAAGTTTGTAGCTTATTTCTCCTTTTCCTAGAAAATTTAATTGGGAGAAATTTCCTTTTTTCCATTTTTTGTTAAGTGATAAAAATGATCAAAGACCTTGGAGCGGCTTTGCAGTTGTTAATGGGAAAAACCCCTTGAATTCATGAATCTTACATTCAAAGTAGGCTTTCAGAATCAGACACATCTATGGAATATTATGATAATTCTCTAATTCCTTAGATTTTTTTCAAATTCTTTTTGATAAGATGCTTAGTTTTGTTTGCCTTACGAGCATTTTTCAGACATTTCACAGTATTCCTGTCTTTGAAGTTAGTGTCCTGTATTGGCAGCAAGCTGTTCCACAAAATGACCACCACACTTTGTTGCAGAATACAGCTGTGACATAGAATATTCCAAAGTATTTTTTGTGCAAAATATGGAAGCACTGGTGTAAACCTAAGGCTTGCACTGGACTTGATTAATATATACCCCATTAGAAATTTTATATTTTCTGATAATATCTGTAGATAACTATTTCTGGTATTTCTGCTGTACTTTTCAGGCATATTGCTTGATGAATATAATTTCTTTGGTTTTATTTTTTATTAAAAGTATAATAGTTAAATTCCAGTCAAAATATAAAATAGCTTAGAATATAAGTGGAATTACTGTTTTTAAATGCCATTAGTACTGCTTTAAATTTATATTTGGGATATACTGGGCTGTATTTAACATTTTTTCTATGATATTACAGTAGATCAAAGTTCTTTTTAGCAATGCAGTCAAGTAATAGAGGGGAACTTGTATTCCTTTTTATGATATTAATCATCATTGATTAGAAGCATGTGCTGCAGAATGTATGAATCTACAGCATTAGTTGCTGTTCTTTTAAAAATAAATTTGTTACTTTATTTCATATTCCTTTCCTACATGTTGGTTATTTCCATTTTGAAGCATGAATAATGTCCTTTGGGCCTGGGAAAAATCCTTGTTCTTCTTTAGGCAGCATATTTAAAATAACTGCACCAGCCCTATTTGTAATTTTTTAAATTATTGGAATAACTGTGAAGTTTAAGAATATTCTAAGCTCATGTAAAGATCTTTCAGTCATAACATTTTGCAAGCAGAAGGAACTCTAACAAGAAATGACCCTGTTATTCTCTAAGCCAGCAGTAAGTTAGTCAAGTAATTTGCTGAACACAAATAAATAATTCTGCTTAAATTTAGAAAAATATTTTTGTGCTTAAACTCTATAATAAAAAAGTTACTCCATGGAAATAGGAATTTTATTCAATATTTTCTCACTTGATATTTCTCTGTGGGTATCTTACCTGTACCATTATTATACTAGGAAAAAGCCTTAGCAGCACTTGGTTCAGTATGTCTTTCTAGATGTGTCAGAAAATGTCACTTATTTCTATAGAAATCATGGATAAGACAGAACGGCTACACGAGTTAAAAGAAATTGTGAAGAAATTCCACCCAGTCAACTATGATGTCTTCAGATACATAATAACACATCTAAACAGGTTTAGTATTTTTCAATTTTGTTTAAGTTGTAACAATTGCAAAAAAGATTGTGTTTTTAACAATGAATTATCTACTAGAATTGAAAATGTGGAAAAAGAAATTAGGAGTTACAGTTGATTACTGCAGCCTGTAGATTTGTTTCTCACATTTTATTGACATGTATTTATCTGGCATCATTGCTACTATAAAATTATGATTGCTGTTCATAACAAAAGCTTGAAAGAATAGCTGCACCTAATAATAATTATGCATTTTAATTGTAACTATTATAGACCCTCCCCCCTGGAAATCATAGCTATTAAAATTATAGACTAATCTAGGTTTTAAGGAATTCAAGTAATTTGGCTGAAACACCCTCATCCCCTTCTCCCCCTCCTGCCAAAACAGGGCTAGCTTCAATCAAAATCTAAAATATAGAGCCCAAAACCTGTGCTGAATAGTAAAGTGTAGAACAAAGCTGTAAGCAACAGTAAATTGGTTACACTTGCTTCCTTAATTTTGCCTCTTGCATGGAAATTTAATGTTTTTATCTTTAAAAGTTATTTCCATATTTACTAAAATAGTATTAATAGATGTATATCACATCATAATCTGAGCCTTTATGTATACTACATTGTCATAAAAAAAGAGAGAAAAAGACCAGCTTACTCGTGCTTCTTACTCAGCTAAAATGAAATTCTTCTCTGAAATCCACAGAATGAGGTTAACTGTATTATTGTTGAGGTTATAAGGGATCTTTGGGGATTGTTTTGTTCAACCTCATTGCTTTGACAGAGTCAGTTACAGCAGATTGCCCAGGATGGTGTCCAGTTAGGTTTTCAGTATCTCCAAGAAGCAAGACTCCAATCTCTCAGAACCACCTGTTTCAGTGCTCAGTCACCCTCACAGTAGAAAGTGTTTTCTTGTGCTGAGAGAATTTCCTGTGGCTGTTTGTGCCTGTTGCCTTTTGTCCTGTCACTGAACACCACGCGGAAGAGTCTCAATTCATCTTCTTTACAACCTCCTATCAGATATTTAAAACCAATGATAAGACTTTCCCTGAGCCTTTCCAGGCTAAACAGTCTTAACATTCTCAGCTTTTCCTCATTTGAGGGATCTTTGACCTCTTAAAGATCTTCTTCCTAATGTCCCTGTGTTGGGCTCACTCCAGTGTGTTCATATGGCTGTTGTGCTGGAGAGTCCAGAGCTGGATCCCAGACTCCAGATACGGCCTTGCAGTGCTGAGAAGAGGGGAAGGATCACCTCCCTAGACCTGCTGGCAGCACTCCTGATGCAGCCTAGGGTGCTGTTGGCCACCTTTGCCACAGGGTCACCTGGCTGACTCGTGGTCAGTTTGTTGTTCATCACGACTTTCTTGACTCTCTCTGTGCAATGGTACTTTTCAGCCAGGCAGTTCCATGTACACACACATATATAAGCTTTTCATGACATTTAATTGTTCTGGACTACTGCCTATGTGTTTGTTTCTGCAGGTATTTGTAATGATCTAACAGAGTTTGTAGTACAGAAATAAGAACCTTTAACGTACCTACTTAGTCAACAGGGAGAATGTAGGTACTCTCTATTTGCACTTTTCACACAATGTGTGAGATTTTAGAATTTAGGTGCCTACTTTTACACTTCTCTCCATCACATACACAACTTGCTTAACCTTTATAAAGTTGTCCAGTTTTCCCTTTTCAGGGAAATGGATCAATTTTTCCATTGTACTCTTATCCAGTACAAATACAGCCCAAAAGAGATAAAACTATATCAATGAACAAAAGTCTGTATTACGGAACTTCAAGATGTGCTTGCAAGTATCTAAAGTAAAACTGAACATCTCAGAATTGACACAGTTATTAGTTACCTGAAATGTTAATTCTTCCTGTTAATCCACCTGATAGAAATTTCTGTGGAAGAATGGCAGTTTTGGAACTGTCAGAAGTCTTCATCTGTTCACCTATTTGCATAGCACAGCTGAATGTACCATGTCAAGTACATGGATTGCTGCAAGTAAAAGAGTTAAGCATAATTAAAAAAAAATCCTGAGTAGGTTCTAATGCATGCATATCTACAAAAAAATGAAACATATTCATATAGAATTTACTGGAGAATATAAGTGATGTACACTGGCCTTTGCTCTCTGGTCTTCTCTCTATTAATGATGAGCAACATTGCAGGTTGCTATAACAAAATGATCTTAAAGAAAGGCTGTCATTTTTTGTCTCATTTGTAGTGTCAGGTAGTTGCATTCCATTCAACAAGAAATCTCCTTGGATGTAAGCAATTGCATGTATAGAAAGAGTGGGATATAGCTGTGTACAGGATCTTAAAGGCAACTTGTAGCTAAATTCTTGACAGTCTGTATATATTTTTAAGAGATTAATTTCTAGTAAATTACTGCTGGTATATAATTAAAATGGAAATGTTGTTTGCCAAATGAGTTGTTCATTTAATGAGGTAAAGGAGTCTTCTACATGATGAAAGAGCTTTCATTACAAGCTAATGTTTCAGATGCTTTGTTTTTACATCCTATATCATTACAGTAAAATATGTGCTGTTGTTGTATAGTTAGTAATGGTTGGTGGTTGATACTATTTTGGTGTGTCCACAAGCAAAAGACCTGGTTATTGAATCAAAAAATACAAGTATTATACACATCATATGAGACCACTAACCATGAGAATTTAATAAATAGCAACAGTGAGATGAATTTTTCATTAGTGTTCTAAGCCCCTTCTGAGCATTTCAGGTAATCGTGGTTGATCAACCATAAGCAGAAGTGAGGTTTAAAACAGGATGGTGTTGGACTGACATTGGCTTTTTGGAGACACGTTCTATACACGTTCTTTGCTAACAAGACACTTCATACATAAGGATTAATATGGCATAATATGCTTCTGAAGTCTGGGAAAACAGCAGTGTACAGCTTGTAAAGTCTGATCAGAGTGGGTTTACATTCTGAAGTTCCTGAGACTTGGGAGGGGAGGAAGTGGGCAGGATAAAGAGAGATAAATAATTGTTTTTCATTTTGAGTGAACATAGAAGAAGGTAAATGAGCATTTGCTGAGCACTTAGAAGAAGATTCTAAAGTAGTTAGACCAAGTTTGGTAGGAGACAGCATACAGGTTTGGTAGGGTTTTGTTTACTCTTAGAAAGTACAAAGGTAAAGTTGAAGCATAGAGTGGAATGCAGTTGATTGATCATTTTGTTTAATCTGGTTGTGAGCTGTTGTTGGGGAAGAGGTGCAATGCCTTTCTTTTTTTTCCTCACCTCTAGCTGTAGGTTCCCATTGCTTCATTTATCTAGTCTGATGATTGTGCAGATACAGCATGTTAAAAATAAAGCTAAGCAAAATGTAGCTTACATTTATTCTTTGATTTGTAAATGAATTTAAAATGTAATTTTTTTAGCAAAGAGATTATGAATTTTACTGTCACTCAGTATCCAAAAATCCTTTGGACCAAACTTACTTAAAACAGATTGAGAGGCAGTATTTGTATACCTTCACACTATTTTATATGCTTTATTGTTACCATTATACATGCATTGTAAATGAGTGGAAATATTTTCTTATAGTGTTAATTCTAGTGTTTACTATGGTTTTCACAGCTCTTGAATCTATGGACTACAGCCAGCTGTCAGAAATTCTTGTGGGCTGCTCTTGTTAATCATCAAAATTGTAACTGACAAATTTCTGAAGTTTTATTTTCTGTCTGTTTCTGCAGGACAACTGTAGCTCTGCTACCTTTGTGATCCCTACTGTAATATAGGAAATGCATGTTCCCAGCTGAATGCATATCTTAGGTGTTTGCCTGATGCATTAGTACATGTTTTTTCATGTATCTCTCAGTAATTACTTCTGGATAAAATTGTGAAGTCAGTTTAGAATGCAGAATATTTTAGAAAACAAAATATCCTAGCCTATTACTGTGAGAAGCATTTTGGTTTTTTCTGAGTAGGTATTTACTTGTAGATGATAAATTTGGTACCAGGATAGTTTATTATTCTTTGGAATCTTTTTGTTTGTTTGTTTTTTGTAATAGTATTGTAGTAATGAATTTAGATAATAAGTGAAGAACCTGTTACAGTTTGTTTATTATTGTCAGTTCAAAATGCTGGTGGAATGTTGAATTTCTTTCTTGATTAAAAGCTTAATCAGATTTATATTATTTAACTATCCAAATCTGGAAATGACATGGTTTCTAAATTTTCTTCTGCATAATCACATAAAATATTCAAGGACAATTGTTTCAATGGATTGCTAGGGGAAAGGAGCAAAAATCTTGAGGTTGTTCAGTAATAATGCTACATTTGAAGCACTATGAGGATATTTTTAGTCGATTGCATACTGGTTTTAATTCACTCTGTGCGTATCATTCTCATTTCAGGGTTAGTCAGCAATATAAGACCAACTTTATGACTGCTGATAACTTATCGATTTGTTTCTGGCCTACTTTGATGAGACCTGATTTTGAGAACAGAGAGTTTCTTTCTACCACCAAAATCCACCAGTCGGTTATAGAGACCTTCATTCAACAGTGTCAGTTTTTCTTTTACAACGGGGAGGTTGTAGAAGCGCCCAACCCCGTGGCTTGTCAGCCACCGCCCTCCAACGCCGTGCAGATGGTGGAGCCCATGGTACCCCTGCAGCTGCCGCCGCCGCTGCAGCCTCAGCTGATCCAGTCGCAGTTACCAGCAGACCCTCTTGGCATTATATAGCCAGCAGATGATTGCAGGCAGCCTGGCGCTGGACAGTAGAGACGAGCTATAGACGTGCATGTTTCAGGATACAGTAATGTACTTCATATTTATGACAAATAATTCCCATCCAGCTGATTGGACATCTTTTTGTTATATCCCGTACTGTGTTCCTCATTTGTACACGCTGCAGATAAAAACTATGTGATAAGCATGACTGGAGAGGTTTAATTTTTAAAAGCAAAAATAGCTATAAAGTACAAAGCTGCTGCTGCATGATACCTTATTGCAATCACTATATCATTCCTGTGACGGTTTGTCACAATATATTGTGAATAAAATTTTTCTATAGAAATTAAATGATTTAAAAAAATTACATTTATGAAACATTCAATGCTTACAGCCTGCTTTATGGCTGGTTTTTGTTATTTAACATGCTATTTTTGGCAATTTTCTTCACATTCAGGCATTCTGTGTAAACAACTAAAGCCCAGCTATAGTTTATTTTGTAATCTCCTGGCTACTTATGTGACTTTATGCTTAGGGTGGTTTATGGAAGAATGCAAAATGCACTGTTGAGAATTTTACGATCCCTCACCATCCATCTTTACTTATAAGTAAACCTGTGGACAGTTTAAGGGTGGGTGAACTTGCTTATTATTTCTTACAGCACAATACCAAGGACATGCTTGTTGTAAAAGTGAGTTTCAAATATTGTACAAAAATTTTGATGTTGCCTACTTATTTCTTTATGTTCCATTACCGAACTAAACATTTTGTAAAACTGTTAATTCTGTAAACAGCTGCATGTTTAAAAGATCATTGATGGTCTTGTAAACTTAATCTAATATATTTTAGATATTTTAATTTTTCCCACTTGGGAATACATGTAGTGTTTAGAAAATAGTTCATGACATTTTCATATAAGGTTATATAACTTTTCATACATAAACATGACTTTTGTTGTAGTAAAATTCTCTAAACCAAACAATGTTTTAATCTAGGACTTCAATTAATCTATTCTTTAAATCTATTTTTATGTGACCCTCTAAAGATATACAAAAATGCATTGCTAATACATAGCAATAAATACTTTGGGTACTGACAATTAACCTCTTTGGAGTGTGTATATATAAAATCACATAAACTTGTATTCATATTTTTTTCCTGTGGTATGTTGTACTAAAATTTCAAATGACTCCTTTTTTTTTTTCACCGTATTTTTAAATTATCTTTTTTTTTTTTTTTTTCATTTATTTTACTTTTATATTGGTACCAATTTTGCTGTAAAAGAATGCTGCTTAATTTAAACAAATCTTTTGGTTAAATATTTTGATAGTGGTAAAAAAATTAGAAGGTTACAATTTGTAGCAAAGGGGAGACCATAGATAAACACTACCTGTGAGACTTTTCATAGCAGCTTTTTTTCTTTTATGCTCAAAATATACCTTTTTAGGTCTGCAAAGAAGAAAGTTTTGGCTCATTCAGCTGCTAGAATGTTTTGTGTAGTTTAAAAAAAAAGCTTTATGATGGTCACTGTTGTAATCTTCACTTATAACAAGATTTAAGATCGTCTTGTATGTATTATAGTAAATAGATGATTTTGAGAATTAAGGCTTTTATTAAGAGATTGATTTGCTCCATTTTCCCAAAATAAAAATTGCCTTTCCCACTTATGTCCTAGGTATTGTACTTCTACTGACTTGGATTATCATTCTAGATTACTAAAATACCATAAACCTGGCTGCTGTTTGAAGTACATGTATATTATAAATTATCTTGATATTGTGTTATATTCTTGCAAGTAATTATCTTTTTTAAGAAAACATAAACAAAAAAGAAAAGTCAACCCTATTCCTATTGCAAAGCACACAGGAACTAATAGTACAATAAAGTCTGTCCTGTAAATTGTAGTATTCCTAACTTGTTCTACTTTACCTGTTGTCTATATAGCTTTTATTTATAGTTTTCAGTCTAATCTTGGCATGTTTAGCAAAGAAAATGAAACTTCAAGAGTTTTATAAACTATTTCTAGGTTGCTAAAGAATTTATTTTTCTACTGTATATGGCATAGACAAAGCATCACCTGTACAGGAAACAAGTCTATTTCTAATAGAAGTAAGCTTAAAAATAAATGCCAGTCATATCCATATTTAAAAATTCCATCTATAAAGTATCTCCAGTCTTTGTAATGTGAATTACGTTTTAAACTTTCTATAAATTCCAAGTTTTTTGCCATAATACCTAACTAATCTTTGAATACTAATTTTTAGAATAATTTACATTCCATTTCACGGTGAACTTTCATGTTGAACTTTTGATTAGCAGTATTTGCAGTACCATTTCTTTGTGTATGATGTTATGGCTAAATGGCTAAATCACCATTATTTTTAAGAATCTTAACACTTCCATTCAGCCAAATGTGAAAGTGTTGTTATATTTACTGGATAAACATAGAGAAATAAGGAAGCTTGGCATGTGGCGCCTGCTTGTCACATGGAAGAGTCCCTGCATACTGTTTGCATTTTGGAAGTGGTGTATGCAGGAATGTGGCTCTGTGTGTATATGTAATATATACACTTTGAGGTTTTTTTATCTGTTTGTGTGTTTATGCAGACATGCATGCACATACACCCACACAGGAAAGTTTTTAAAATATACTAGGAAATTAAACTGTGGTTATTAAAGATTTATAATAGAGCTTTCTCTATTATTATTTTTATTAGTGCTATAAAATGAGGAAGCATGTCATTATATCCAAATTCCTCATACTTTGGCTCATGTAGACCCTTCTAGTTTTAATGAAAATCCAAACAATAATAACTATATTTTTTAATGTGAGCATTTTTACCGTAATATCTATCTTGATAAAGATGCAAATGTATATTACTTTGATTGAGCCATCTCAGTGACACTTTATGGAGTAGTTTCTTTTTTTATGTTATAATGGTATAGACATACTGCAGTGTATTGTCTTTAACTGTTTTAGCAATTCTAAAATCCCAGACCTGAGTTACAAAAGTGCCATTTTAAATAATGCTTAACAGGTTATTTCAAAATTCCTTACCCTTCATGATCTTGTGGAATTTAAACTCATATAGTGTAAATAGATTGCAGATGTCAATTTAAGTGAAAAGAAACTTTGTTGTTGTATGTTTTCTCCTTTATTTGAATCCTGGTTGCTAGGAATTTATAGGTATGTTTATTTTTAGTTGCTGGAGTTTAGCTTCCCATATTTATGATAAACATAGAAAAACTATTAATTGGAGATTNTTTTTTTTTTTTTTTTAGTAATTGTGATGCTGTTTGTCAACTGCAAAAATTGCACACATTTAAAAAAAATTTCAAGTCGAAATTTTGTTCTTTGTTTATAATGTAATCTTTTATTGCTACATCAGGAGAATACTGCAGTGAATTAAATATCAGTGAAGCTTATTCTGTATAAAAGATGCAACGAATAAAATACTAAGATACTTACTGTGTATAATGTTCAGTTTAGTTGCCTACTAAATTTTTAAAGGCAAAAGCACTCTATCTTTCACAGACACAGAAATGAAATATAGCAGTAAATCTTGCTAAAGTAAGAGTGCAGTGTGTGTTTAAGTTTTTCTTGGGTGGGAGGCTGTTTCTCGTGGGTCTCTTAAATTTTTCCTGTGGAATTTTTAAACCTGAAGTAAAAACTGTGGGCTTTTAAGGTCAGCTTTAAGTCATCAGAATTGTACATTATTGGTCATAATTCTTCTAATGATATGGGATAAGTGCAGCTTTGATAGTAGTACTGGTCTTAGTTCTCATGTTTGCAGTGTCTGTGCTTATTTTTTTTTTCAGAACATCTTCAGTTGTATGGCTGATGCAGAAATAACTGCAAAATCTTCCTGACAGTCTTCAAATATGAACATTGTTCAGATTTTATTATGTATATACACACATATATATTTTGTATATATATAGTAACACACTCAGATACTGGAGCACGTTAATCTCAAATAGGATTCATGTTACATGTCATTTGCTCTGTGAGAATCTCAGTTATTTAGGTTGCTTTGTCAAAAAACAGCTCTACTGAATCTGACTGGAGTATAACGCACTGCTCAGACTCAAGTTTCTGATGAGTAGCTGTCCTGGAGAACCAAAGTCTGACGTCAGTGTTCACTTGTGTCAAATTCAGTCCTTCAACTAATTCATAGTTTCCATGGTATCAGAAAGGGATGAGTTAATCTGTCACCATTAATGAACTGAACACTTCCTGCCTTTCCTTACTGACAATTTCCTTCCCCAGTGTGTAGCTGGTGTGTCTTATGACTGTTTCCCAGATGTTTCTCATCTTTCTAGACTACAATGCATATGTGTTTAGAGCTCGCATTTTTGTTGCTGAACTGCGTGTCATTGATGTCCAGCTGACATCATAGTGCTTTTATACTGCAGAATAGGGTTTAGGATACTTGATTAGTAATAATTTGGCCATTACTGATTTTGGTTTGCTGTGATTTAGAGAATAGAAAATGAAATCGTTTCACTGAATGCCTGCAGTGCAGCAGCTGAGTTTTTTTAGTTTTACATTGTGATAATAACAAAAGACTGTTGTTGCTTCTACTTAAAAGCTGTGTGAGTTGAGAAAAGATGGAAAGGAAATCCTGTGGTGACTCTAACTAACAACTGCCTGTCAGTGCTTCAGGGTTAGATGTGCTGACTTGCAGAGTACCTCTGGCTGCTTATGTGACTGACTGATTTCTGCAGTGTAGCTGTAGCTTGTATTTTCCCCAAAATTGTGGTATCACATATCTGTTCTTGCAGATCTTTCTGCTTCACAACTCAAGAAGTGAAGGGAGGGCAAAGCGACTGTTCTCATCAATTCCTACAGTTCTCAGCTTTGTCACTGATGACAATTGTCAGGGGCTCCCAAATTGCTTTTGCAGTGTTTTACTGAAGTAGAAAACATATGGAGTGGTAAGTTTTGAGTTACTGACACTGAGTGCAATCAAGTGATGAAGCATATAAGAAACCCCAAGTTGCACTATCCAAGTGCAGATGTTACGGTCTCCCCTTGAAGGCTCCACTCTCAGCACTTGACAGTTTGAAACTTGAGTTTCTGCAGTAACAGCCCTTGGTCACATGAATCCTGTGCAAGTTGGGAATGAAGAAGAGATCAAGAAACCTCAAAAACCCCCGCAACTTTGAACAGCTGTCTCTGAAAACATTTAGATGAAATTATTAGAGTGTAGTACATAAGTTAAATACTGGAAATGAAATGTCCATGGTTGGTTATTGAAATATATATTGAAATATGTATGTATATATTCATGCTTTTTTTAACTTGGTAAAGAAATGGATGTTGATGCAGGAGTTCTGACATAGTAAAGGTAGTCAGCCTGCTGCAGGTAAATATTGCTTACACTTCACATGTAAAGTTTTGAAAAATTAATGTCAACAGTTGTATCTAATTTTGATACTGCATTGGTGAATTGTCTAGCTCTAACATAAATTTTGTTATCCTGTTATCTTGCGGTCACACAAATAAGCCTGATTTTATGTCCTTGATATAACTTATGAGTTGGAAAGTTTCTTTTCACAGATAACTGTTTTCTTTAATCTTTTTGACTTCAAGCCAAAACTCAAAATGTGTAACACGATCATACTACTTGTCTCCTCCGAAACAGACCAGGTTTCACATGAGGTTTATAGAAATCTCTTTTGTCTGCACTTTTATGTGTGCACTCATTTGCAGTTTTGGGGATGCACTTGTTCGCATCTGGAGATTTCTGATCGCTAGCAGGTAGATATCAGGGTGATCCCTTTCCATATCCTAACCTGCTTTTTATAGAAGAGTGCTGGAAAGACCAGCTAGGAGGCCATTTTAAAATGATGAAAGATAAATATGATCTCTCAGTACATCAGTCTCAAGTAAGCTTCCTTTCTGTGCTTGAGGTTTGTGTATAGGGTGCTTTTAATCCTTTCACTCTTAGTGTAAAAGGGAGGAGGAGGAGGTGGAAAAAACTCTTTTCTGTATACCCTTGTCTCTAACCTCAAGGGTGAGTGTTATTCTTGGAGAGTTTGGGGCACAAAGTTCTCTGTGGCCACTGTGGAGTTTTGGCCTCGCAGAGTCATGGATTAACATGTGGCCTTCAACTAAACTTGGCACACCAAAGCAGTGGGGACATACATATGAGCCTTAAATTGTTCATTAGCATCCCTGCTCCTGACACATGCTGCCCCAAGAGTTTTGTCAGTTTTTACTTTAAAATAGCTTTAAGTGGTATTACCACCATAATCTGCAGGTCCAAGTGTTCTTTAGAGCATACAAAGATACTCTGACCTGAAGTACTTCTGAGGAAGTGGAAATCAAACTCTGTTCTCTTTGGGATTGTGCATGGTACTATCAAGTATTATTTTGTTTTCTCTCTTCTTTTCAAAGAAAGCAGTTTCTAAGAAAAATCAGAGGTCTGAACTGTGTCAGAGGTGTGTTTTTGTAGCATGATAGTGACACCATAAGGTAAGTGCTCAGGTCATTCAGTGAAGGCATTGAAGTAGTCTATGAAGATGTGAATCCTGCTGGAATCATTTGGAAAACTGTCTGTGGCAAGTAAGTGAATTGTAGAACAAATTCTCAGTTATGGCTATAGTTTCTCTTTGAAGGTAACTTAATACTTTGTTTTCTCTGTTTTCTTTTCTGTTCCTCAGGAGGGGGATAAACTGTTGTGCGTGTCATGTGATTGACAAAGCTGAGCTCTGACCAAGATGGGAAATAAAAAATTGGACATGCTAAAAGGCAATGCAGACATCTACGTCCTGTCATACTTCTCAGAGTATTGGGAGGAACTGGATGCTTCTGGTTTTCTCCAAGTGCATGTGCTTTTCATAAACTGAAAGGAAGGGCCTCTTAGCTCCCTTTGAATTTTAACTACTGCCCCATATCCATTATTTTACTTAAAACATTCTCTGTAATGTTTTATTTAGAGACTGACCTGTAAATGGATTGAGTCTGATTTCCTGAAATGCTATCCTTTCCCACGCTACATTGATATTTTTTTTCTCTCCCTATATGCCTCCTGCTCATCCCCAAAACAGCAGAGCTGCTCAGCTAGAGTTCTGTCAATATGAAAAAAGGATTCTCCTGCAGGCTGCAGGGCTTTATCATTTGGGAGTACTTGGCTTTAGATCTCAGCTCTCTTCCTTTGCACTATTAAGAATTTGTTTAACTTCTAGGCTTGCTACAACCCCCTTTTTTTTCTCCTCCCTAAAGCTGGTGAAGATGAGTGGGCCAAAGTGAATGTCTACAGGCAGTTATTTGTTTTTGTGCATTAATTTATGGGACAGATGCCCAGAGCCCTAGGATGGCAAAATTTCTTCTGAAACGTAAAGAAAGGAATAACTTAAAACTTCTGAGTCTCCATCCTGCTGATGCACTCCTTAAGGAAACCTACAGCTATTTTTGCAGTAAATAGTAGTAAAAAGTATCTTCCTGAACTCATCTGGATGATAAACATATTCAGAGTTGTCTAGGAAAAAAAAAAAGCACTTGCCTTCTTGCAGACATATTGCATGTCCAGCTGAGGTGAGGGACTACTAGAAAGGGTGCTAAATACCAACAAATAGGATGTGCAACTAGCTTAGCTCATCAGAAGGAAAGCAAGATAGAGTGAGCATTTTAGGAGCTGAGGAGTTTTAAACTGCCCAGAAGGAAATATTTATGGTGAGTATTTCTGTTGTAGGGTTTTCAGTGGCTTCTGTCTGTGTGTTTTGACATGAGGACATGTTCTGACACATTCCATTCCCAGTGCTGCAGTGCTCTTAAGTAACATCTAGCTGTGTGCTTGATGAGGAGGTCCTGAAGGCAGTTCACAGCAGCCTTTTCCCTTTCAATGTAAAACCCAAGAGCTTTAAAAGGTTTCATGTAGGGTAAGGGAGTTTCCCACCTTGACAAAATTCTCAGGAATATCAATTGTTGGCCAAAACAACAATCTCAACAGTTTCTATGGTGTTTTGTTTTTTTTTTTTTTTTTTTTTCTGGACTGGTTATCCTTTTTATAAATGGTTGAATTTGAAACAAGTTTTTCCTTTTTTTTTTTTTTCTTGGAGAGGTGTTGGAATTTACTATTAAAAGAAGGAATTAAAATTAGCTACGTAACCTTCTGGAAATACCAGTTAAGGATTCAAATTAAAGGCAGTAATCTTTGGTTAGTTTTTCTAGTGACCTCATAATTTTCTGACTAGCAACTAGATTCTTTTTTTAAGGCTTTAAGTCTGTTTTATTTGCAGGGATATTTATGCCATTTTTAAACTACAGTTGCATGTAGTAGTTTTTAAAAAAATCAGTGTTGAAGTAGCTGCATACAGGAGACCCTGGATTATTCATTATTCTGATGCTGAGAGAAAGAGATCCAGATTTCTTCCTGAGAATATAAAAAGGAGACAGCTGACATTCTTTATTATTAAAGAACAACTAGGGTGACCTTTTTTTGCCTGGATTGGCGGAAGTTTGCTTTCAACTGCAACTGGCAATAGTGCAACTGCAGTATCTGGAGCACCCATGTACAAAGGAAAGAGAACCAGTTCTGTGAATGTAACTTCCAGAGAGGGAAGCATTAGGTAGAGCAGATGAGGCATGTCTTAATTTTTTCCCTACTGGAAATTTGACTACAAGAATGACTGTCAAAGTTTGTTTTATAGTCTTAGGACATAATCTGGCTGAATATAAATGCCAGATGTATATTTTCTAACCCATTTCTCAAAATATTTAGCAGACCTGTGTTCCTGCATTCATTATATTTTCATTTCTGACTGTGCCCAGTTTCTTTTTTTAAAAGATACGATGTCTACACATGCCAAAAATCATACTAACAAAATGGCAGTATTAGTTCAGATTAAAAGGTTTAAGTGAGTCTTGTCAGAAAATGATCTTTGGTTGGAGTTAATCTGATAAAGGTAGAGCAAGTTGAGTTATTGTTAAAATGCTGGTCCTCACCTTAAAGATGAAGTAGAAGCTGAGTGGAGATGGAAATGTTGCACTTCTGCTTTGGTGGAGGCTCAGTTAGTGAGGAGGGAATGAAAGTTTTTGATTCCTTGCGAAGTCCTCGGCAGATGATTCTGATGTGATCAGTGAAGTCTCCCATACGTGCGTGTGTGCACGGGGGGTTGTGAAAAGGGCTCTCTGACACTGCTGCTTGCTCATTAATCTAGTAGCTCTGTGTCCCCAAATGTCTCAGATTCAGCTATGTATAGCACAACATGTTGAGTTTTCCAGCTTGTCTTGGAGACTGAAACTCAAATTTGCTTTAAGTGCATTAATTTTTAGTCTCCCTGCTTCCTGAACAGCATCCACCCTTTTTCAATATACTTGATATTTAAGAAGCAGAGAAGAAAATAAAGGTGAAAATTTGAGAAAAATCTTGGCATTTCTGTACTGTGAATTTGCCCCTGTTTTGTCTGTGGAAGAGATCCAGCTGCATTGCTCCTACAGGCAGTCTGAGGGTAGCTGAGTATTTTGTTTCTAGGCAGGGCACAGTCTCAAAGGTTGGCATTTCATATGCAGTTGTGTCCTTGAAACCTTTGGTAAATGGCTGTGCGCTGTTCTCTTTAAATATTGCAGAGGAGAAGTTCTCTCCCTCTGATTTTGAAAATAAAATGCAGAAAACTATCCTCTTGTTTCACATCAGCAATGTGAGTCTTTGCCCTTTTCCTCAAGAGGCTTAAAGGAACACACTTCTGTTCCTCAACTGCAAACTTTCCCTCATCCTTCTGATTTTAATTGATGTAGGAGATAATGAATGGTGTAAATGGAAGAAAGAAATTCAAATATGTGCATGACATCTTCATGTGCACATACTGAGCAGGAAATAATTGAAGTTCTTTTCCTTTTTGACTCTTTAAAGATAAGTATAAAAAATGTACGGGCACGAGTATGATGGTATTCTCAAATCTAGGGATCTGATCTCACCCTTAGGTTTATTGGAAGAACTGCAAATGGTATTTTTAGCAAGCTTACTGCTGAACATTCTCTGGCCCTCCCTACTTCCCCAAACAAAACAGGTAGGAAAGACCAAAGAGTGACCTTGCCTGGCTTGCATCACCCACTGTTACACTCTCTGTTGCCTTGCCCATTTATTATAGCCAGCTGTTCTCTCTTGTGTTATGCTTAAATCACAAGTTGCTGGAACAAGGAACTTTTCATGCTGTGGGGTATTTGGCACCTTCTTTGGACCACACCTGTACAGTAAAGAAAGTAAGTGTACAATAGCTGGGATTATGCTGAGTTTTGTAAATCATATTGGCAACATTTATTTGGATACAATACCAATAGGATGGTAATAACTTTGTGTATATTTTTAGAAAGAGTAAGGATACAATAGGAACTGCATTTAGAATTGAAAGGCCTTAGAATGATTTTATCTTTACTCACTTTTTTTTTTCCCCCTGACCTACTTTCTTTCTGTTTTCCCTTGTTAGATAGTAGACCTCTATGGCCATTTGGTTGTTTCTGCTAACAGAATTCTGGAAGTTGTGGAGGCTGCACAGATTGTTTAAGAAATATGTAGTTGGGGGCAGGGGGTGGAGTTATATAATATTTGATAATAATTTAACATTTAATAATAATTTTTAAAAGGCCATAAAATAGGGATCCAAATATGGAAATGGATAAGAGCTAGAGTTAAGGCAAAGGGAGAAGAACACAGTTGTTAATAAAGGTGAAGATGCAAAAATAAGCTGCATGAAATGAGGGAATGGTTGCATGTGTTAACATAAGGGTTCTAGCTCTATGCTATGCAAGTGGGTTTTTTTGACTATTTCTATGTATTTAAGTTGTCTTGTTTAATCAATACATGTGCTCATTAGGTTTTTAAATTTACACTAGTATTGAGATAAAACAATTCTTGACACAGCAGAGATTTTATTAAATATGTGTTATCATTGAATATACAAATGGAGGTTGTAATCATTCTTGTTTGGAAATTCATCTATGTTGTTCTTCTAAACCTGTGAAATAGATTCTGTGGTTTTCTCTGTGTCTAATTTTAGTTATTCAGAAGCCTTATGGGAAGAAAGATTCTCCAGGTAGCCAAGCTAAATCTTTTTTACTGCAAGATAAATGGAATTCTAGTTCTATTGCAAATGGATGTGGTGGATATTTATTACTGTCACCTTTATGGTAATCTTTAGATGCCAAAGACTTCTATGGCCCATTTTTCTCTCACTACTTTCCACAACTTTCTTACCTTTGTCTAAGTAACACAGTCTCTTAAGCTTTTTTTTGTACTTTTGTTTAAAAACAGTATTTTTGTTGCCTTTCTTTTAAGTATATTGGTGGTCCAACCTGGGCACAGTCCTAACTACTCTTATAAGTACAAATGACACCTGTTTAATTCCTCTTGTGTCTTGTAAATAGCAAGTAAGGCTGATTAACCCATTGGCTAATATACTATAAGCCCTGATTTTATTACCAGTATGTCCTTTTAAAATAGTACCATTCAGTCAGGGAGATCAGTTTGTTCCTCTGTTGCAGAGTTTTGTGGTGTTTGTGTCCCCTCGAGAGGCTCGGATGGTGTGAACCACTGTGTTTCTGGCACCTCCTCGGTAGGCACGTCAGTGACAGGGAGATGTGGGGTGAGGCATTCTGCCTTTCACAGAAGTCGAGAGGCAGGTGGCTTCCTTAATAATTGCTCCTGAAACACTAGCTGTTAAATCATGCTACAACTCTGGGGTCTACTGCTGTCATTGAGAAGGATGATAGAGAAAACACAAAAGGCACAGTAAGCCTGGGTGAGAGCAAAGGCAGCCTTTTAAAATGGTTACTGAATTGAGTGATGAGAATACATATGTCTCTTCTTAAAGCATGTGTACTTAATGCAAATGCCATTATCATGGCTGCCTTGCTTTAAAGAAATATTAAAATTGCTTTGTTCAGTGAGGATTCAAGAATTAATGTTTGTTCTTTATTGGATGCTTCTAACATTCGGGACAGAAATATAGTTGAGTGACGTAAGTTAGATGTCTTCACACCTGAATTACTTCAGTATATCCAAAATGTTTAAATACTTCCCATTTATCAGAGTACCTAATCAACACTTTATAACTCCTTGCTCTAAAATTGAAAAAATTTCTTGCAGCGTTCTTGCTTTGTCTGCAAACACATGCATGTTTTACAAACAATGCAAATATATTTGGCACTGAATCCTAAAATAAATATCTCATTTAGTACATGCTAATTTAAGACTCAATGTCATGTTTCCATAAGGTTTATTGACTATTAAGTTTATGGCTCCCTCCATCAGTTCCAGGGCCAGATAAAAGCAACAATCCCCTCCACGCCCAAATGCACAAACTTTAATTTGTGCAATAAATACCACTGTCTGGAGGTCTGTGATCTGGCCTTTTAAATGCACATCTGTTCTCCTCTCATTCTTCTCACTTTCTTTACATTTGCAGGAGAGTAAATCCATAGCACTGCAGTGTGATTCCTCATTGCAATAGAGGCCATTAATCAAGTTTTGCTGGTTTTGGAATGTGATATCAATATCCCTGCCTTCAATGTTGACAGTGCATTCCAAAGTCTTGAAGCTGCAGTTTCTTTCAGTAAGGTAAACAACTTACTGTACACCTGTAAAAGGTAACAACATGGAAGGATCGGTTTAAGAAAAATATTCTATTAGGAAATGTATTTCTCTAATGTTCTTGATGATATATTTATATTCAGCTATGCCACATGATCTGATATAGAATGTATATTGTTCTAGAAATGCAATAATTTCTGGTTTGAATGTGGAGGTTTTATTGACAGAAGTCTGGGATAACCATAGGACCAATTGATTGCAAAGCCACTGAGAAAGCCACTAGTACATTGTGATGATTTAAAACCCAGTCAGAAAATTCAACCCCACTCAAGCTGCTCCCTTTCTCCCCCTGCCCCTTCTGGTAATGAAGGAACAGGAAGAACAGTTTTCTAAAATCACAATAACTAAGCACTACCAAGGATAAAAAGCATCTCAAAGAGAGAGGGTGCTTTACCCACAGAAGGACATTCACCACAGGGAACAAAAGAAATGCCTCCCAAAAACAGTGCTGCCCATGTGGGCTCCAGACAAAAGACAATGGTGAGGAGAGCCCAAGGAACCAAGACCCAGCAAACCCCTTGGGAGCCTGGACCATCCACGCTGTGCTGTGTGCTGGTCTCTCTGGACTGCTGTGCCCCAATTGTATCACACAACTGCAGCTTTTTTAATGTGTGTCTGGGAACTGAGAGGCTTTACTGGGTACTGCTCATGTTGTGGAAGATCATGTGTCTTTGAGTTTGGAGCGGAAGGAGAAGATCCCCAATGAGCTCAAGTGTATTTTTCATTGCACTGCTTTGAACGTGTTGTAAATAAGCTCCCTTCATAATTTCAGTGGTCTGGGGGTCTGATGATTTGCTAGCTGAGTTTAGTATTATTCATTTAGCCCACAAGTGGTTATTTTATTCTGAGCAGCAGCCCACTGCTTGGGCCTGAATGAGTTTCTTTTAACAAAGAAGCAGGCAAAAAAAGCACAGAACTAGGCAGATAAACCCCCAAATGTTTCTGCTCTCCATGAAAGGCCATAATGGTTTCAGGAGCACGGTAGGATTTGTGAAATATTTCACTACACAAGCTTTCAGTAATAATGTGTTAATTTTTAATTTATTTAAAAATGAATACCTAATTGATCTATGAAAGTTGCTTCTTTTAAAATTAATTTATCACTTTGAAAAATCAGATCTGCTTGAACCATTCTAGAAAACGATCTACTTTCCTATTCCATTAAAATGCTGTGGCCAGTTTTCAGGTTTCTTCTCTTAATCATACACAATTCCCACAACCTGATGTTCATCACTGAAAGCATTCACTGACACTTTCAGGTCTTCTCAGGCTGAATTAAATGTAGGAGCAATGCTCATGTTTTCAGTCTGAATGGCTTTCTCCTTCCTCTCCTTCTGAGATGTTCTGCTCAACAGTGCTGCTCAGCAGCTTGGAGGGCAGATCAAGCAGAACCCTTGCCGACCTTGTGCACACAGAAGCTGTTGAGCAACATCACGGGAATTCCTTCTCTCTGCCACTGGCTGTCCCTCTGTTAAGATGATGGTTTGTACTGGCTGCAGGCCTCCAGCCACAGAATGTCTGCCAGGGGCCAGGACACACCTGAGTCGGTGGCCCAGCAGAGCCCCGTGCACTCAGACAGCAGACAAGTTCATCATAGAGAGCTGAAGGCCAGGAGGCACAAAGCCCCGAGTGCCTGTGCTGTGGAGAAAGGAGGACAGGGTGCTTTTGCCCTGGGGTTTGTGTCATGGCTCAGATCTCCAGGTGAACATCTGGGAGCTGGCACACTGCCAGCCCTGTGAGCAAAGCAGCAGAGAGTGCCCCGGGAGAGCTGACCCTGCAGAGTTCCTGCACCTCTTTGCTTTGTCCCACTTTGCCTGTGATCCCCTGCCTCCACTGAACGTTTGCTCAGAGTTTATCACTGTGCTTTGGTTCCTTTTCTCACAGATGGATTTGCTTGCATTTTTCCTGGCTAAAAGTCTTTATTCTGCCAATACAGAAACCTTCCTTCATCTCTTCACTCAGTTCATGAAAACTTTATTGTTACTAAGAATTTGACCAATATGCACAGATAAATAAGTATTTTCATGTTTCTAAATTATTTACTCCTCCTTGTAGTTTTAAAAAAGTTTATGTTTGAGCCTGTTCATGGTCAGAAAATAAGCATGTGTGGTGGTTAGGATGTAAAACAGAACTCCTGGCATTTATGCATATTTTTGTGTTGACTGTTACTTTGAGATGTCCTTATTGTGCCTATAGTTTTTCAAGTCTGTTCTTTTAAGAAAGCAGCTTTTCTCTTCCTGTACCACTGTGAGATACTCACTACTGACACTTTAAATAATTATCTTCGTGAAAACAAATGTCAACTTGGCTGTTGCTACTGTTACTTATTTTGTCAGGAATGCAACTGAGGCAAATCACTAAAATTTCTCTGTGTTAAGTAATGAGCACTGTACAAACTAACTAACCCTGTTTGACAGAATATATAAGAATAATAATCCTTACTGTGGGTTAGTTTAAAAAAAAGATATAATTTTTTTATTTTATGCAGTAGGTTTCATCTCTAAGCTAAAAAAGAAAATGTCTGTGAGACCTCCATTCACATTCACCACTGAACCTTAGAGCTCAGCAAACAAGAAAAATAAAGACTTAATGCACCAGGCCTGCATGACAGACAGACCTTCTCTATGCATTACATCTCTTTTACCCAGATGTGAATTGTATTATAGCCAGAAAAAAGGCTGTGTGTGCTAGAGGCTAATCTCTTGAATCAGAAAGCCATTTGTTTTATTCTTCTTCAGGCTCTTACACTGCAGAAACCTGCTGCAATTCAAAAGTGGCAGTAGACAAACTGATGCTGACAAAAGTAAATATTGCAAGAAACCTGTTTATAGAGAGAATCATAAACTGATGCATCTGAGCACATTATTTACATTTAGAAGATTTCCAGTGTTGCATCAGTGTATTTTACTACAGGTAACTGAAATTAATATTGGGGTTTTTGTTGGTGCAGACATTGTTACTATGATTTTGTGTCTACACATACACGTTCACTGCGTGTTGAAATGATTTTAATATTTTGACTTGCAATAAGTAAAAATAATTTTTTTACATCTTTTTTTCCCTTTCTGTTCATGCTTTACTGAATGTTATATACATAAATGTTAATTGTGGCAAAGATTCAAAGCCCAGTTTTTAAAAAACAATTAAAGCAGCCTGTGTAGGAAAAAAATTTCAAAATGTCTCAAGTGGAGAGTGGATCTGGATGCAACTCTTCTGTGTCTCAAATGCCATTTAATGATAGGATGAAACTGAAGAACCACCACTTGGTCTCCTGGTTTTGTTTTATGAGCAATGGCTGTTGGAGACACTGAATTTCAGAAGCAGGCTCAAGACCACAATTCCCACGCAGACACAGCCCCTCAGTTTGGTCCATTTTTTGCTTCCAGGACGGTGTTTTTTGTACATCCACCTTTTACTTAGCATGTCTTTCCTCACATCATAAGAGAAGTGTAAGTCCCAGTTAAAAGCTACATGTTGTACTGGGCTCTGAAGTGCTGAAAGGTAGGTGCTCTGAAAGGCAGCTGTGGATCCAGCCAGATTAACAAAGGGTACTCTCAGGCCTCTGAAAATAAGCAGGGAGGGTGTGTGCTGGGACAACTTTAACTTCTCCAGGTTTTCTGCCCTATTCTGCCCATGTCCAAGTTGGTAACGATTCAGGGGCTATGTTTTAGGTTAAAATGTAACATTTTACAGAGAACTATCTCTCCTGTCCGTGTGCTTTAAAGCTGTACTGTAATACGGCCCTCTGGGAGCTGTTTCACAAACAGTTTCAAAATCCATGCAATGGAGTTAGAGAGATGTAACCTTGTCATGTGTCCCAAGGTAATATGTTCTGGATGGTTAATCAAATCCCTCAGTTAGAGCAGGGATTGGAGTGACTGACTTCTTTTGTGTCCTTGGAGCATGTTTGGAAAATTGGCGCTCAAAAGACTTATGAGGTTGTTAAGAGATGCTCCTCTGGGGGAGGACAGCTTGCTTTGATGCAAGCTCTTCTCTAACAAGGCAACTCGGGTCCATTTCAGCATCACAAGTGGACTGCAGAGAAACTTCTTTTGACTGTTCAGCTGTCACCTGGTGAAAGTGGTTTGTCTTTGTGTACATTTCAGTAAGATGCTGGAGTATGCATCTGTTGTTTTTTCACAAGTCACTTTTACTGCTTTTGTCTCGATTTTGTGACATGGAACAAGCATGAAGTGGGAGATAAAGGCAGTGGCTGAGAGACAGCAATGCTTGTTTACCTGCTTTCCTCACTACATGCTGCTAGAGCTGTCTCTAATTCTCATTTGTATTTGCTGCACTGGAGTTACATTTATTCATGCTTTTTGCCTTGGTTCACCTTTATTTGGTTTTCTTTTTCAGGCGGTTACTCTGCTTTATTGTTCTTGTGTGCACAATTCCACTGCAGTTATATTTATGAAAGATTTTAGCCGAACAAACTAGCTTGGCCTGTGTTCCACAGGGACTCATTAAAGTTCTTGCTATTCTTACTATTCATGTTAATGCTTTGAATTTTAATTACTTACACATGCAGATAAATAGTACACGTTCTTTATACTCGTAAAGCAGGTTCTATGAATTCTGTAAAATCACTTCTGTTTCATCTTGTATTTGTTTTATAAGGTTTTCAAAAGGAGCAAATTCTGAGGAGTTTGCTGGGTTAAAATTCATGCTGTCACATCCCTGGTGATTTTTATCTGTGCTAGATTTAACTTTTTATAGTGTTTTGTACATAACTTTCTTTCTGTTAAAAACCACAAGCTTTTGCCATATGTATGTATCAGGCCCATGTTTAGTGTCCCCACGCTTTTAGAAAGAGAATGGAATTTGTGATCCTTTTTTTGAATTTTAAACACACAGGAACAAACTCAAAGAGCTTGAGCATTGATAGAGCAGACAGAACACCCACTGAGGCAGCACACATGACACAAATAAATAATAATACAACAATTGGGACCTGGGTAAGATCTTACTGGGCTACAGGATCAGCAAGATGATTTCAATGGAGTTCACAGCGTGGTGTGGATGTACCAAAGAGCTTGGGAAACATCACCATCAGCAGTGGCTGGTTCAGAGGCAGATGTGTTTTTTGGAACTTTTGGAAAGGCAGCTCCTTCCATAGATAGCATGGCCATGGACTGCCAAGGTAATTGGTATAGTGCAGCTAATTCCAGTTCAGCAATGATGCTTGGAATCTGACTTCCTAAACCCACAGCAGTGCAGCATATTATGAGTTGCAGTATTTTTCCATGGGAAAAGAAGGTTTCTTGACACCTAAGATAGTACTAAGAAACCCTACAATTATTTCTTAATTTAAAAAGCAGTTTGGTTGTTAAGTAAATGACTCAAATGTAGAATAAACCACAAAACATTTAGTTCTTGAGAGCTGCCGTTTCAAATTCCTCTATAGCTGTGGATTAGGAAGTAGCTCTAACCGACTTAAAAGGTAAAATCCCATATTAGGAATTTAAACAAGGGTAATTTTTCATTTTCTCTTTTGGTTTTCCTCTGAGAGAGAACATTTTTACCTCTGACAAAGATTTTGAAAAGTTTAATGATGCTTGTGCTTTGTGCTTTAACTTTGATAGTCAAAACTGTATATATTCTCCTCTCCCTCAGCACAGGTTTATTTCAAATTGTAGCTGGTAAGATGTTCAAAGACAAAATAGAGATCATAGGTTTTTCTTGGGCTGCTGTAGTGAACCATGTTTTTCTTAATGAAATTTATTTCAACTTCCAAATTAATTTGATCACACATTTAATTCTCTAGAATATTTACAAGAGAGAGAACACCTTAACTCCCTAATGATATAAAAACCCAAAAAAAAGCAATTTTCTTGTGGTCTTGCAAACCATCATACAAACCAAGATCTTAAAAATTTTTGTAGTGTTGAAATGAAATTTTAACGTAATTGTTTTTGCAAGAAAAAAAAGAGAAAACAATGCTTAGTTTTCACTGGAGGACAGTATCCATTTTCCTTAGGTTTACAATGGACTGGTTGTGCTCAGATGAACAGTTAGTACATCATAATTCATCTAACAAGGCCAACAGGAGTTCAAATCTTCGTTGTATTAAAACCTCTAGAGACAGGAAGGCAGCTTATATACTTTAATATTCTCTGGCTTGATGCCCTGATTTAAAATACTCCTACAGCACCTTTTACACAAACTTTGGATTGGCTGCGTTCAAAGTAGTGGTATGCAAGTTGTGGTAGCTAACAAAGATTTAGAATATATGTAGTGTTTTCCATCCCAAGATCCCAGAGCAGTTTAACACATAATTTCCTTATAACCTTTCTGAAAATGCATCTTCGATTTTAAATCTGTATCAAGACAGATTATAATTGTTACTGGAGAGGGTTACTGGTATTTTTTATTCTTTCTTAATTCTCTGTTACACATTTGGTTTATCTGCTTTGGAGATAGAATGCGAGAGCCAAGCAGAATTACAGCCAGGGCGAATTTGGCTGGGTACTGGCAGCCACTGTGTGTACTATTTAAATTATTTATATACCCCTTTGGGAGACTTTCTTCACTTCTGTCAATCATAAAAGGAAAAAAAAAAACAACAGACAATGAATACCTTGTGGTTATATTTTTTAGAGAAAAGGTACACAGAAATAATTGCATATTTCTTTCTTTCCCTTGGTATCTCTGTCTTCCTAGAAATGTTGGTGATCAGTAAGATAAGAATTAATTTTTCAGCTATTGCATAAAAATGAATCTTTCAACTATTAGATGGAGATGTTCAATATCCTCAGGTTTATTTATGAGGATCTCTGCATAATCACTGTGTACCAAAGAAAAGCAAAAGACAATTAGTGATTCAGACCGACAAAGGTAAGTACTGGGGCAGAGCTAATTTCATTGCTGCAAATCTTGGCTAGTTAGGCCAGATTTTTCAGTTTAACTGCTGGGAGCTGGTATTATATCCCTGTCTTCAGGATTTGTAGGGGAATGAAGTCTACCAAAACGTTCCCTAGTTTTTACCTACAGAAAGAGTATCCTGCAGCTCCTGGAGACAAGGCTTACCCTCAGACCTGAATCCTTGCTCCTGAGCACGCTGTCCAGCCCTGCTGGCCCACGGCTGAGCGGGCACAGGTGGGTGTCTGTTCTCAGCTCCTTGGTTTGCCCTTTTAGCCCAGACCAAGGGTGCTGCTGCCTCACTGACCTGCTGTGCTGCTTCCCCATTCTTGGGGTGCAGAGCCACTCCCCGAGGAGCCAGCAGGAGCGAGCCCAGCCCGGCACCGCGGCCCTGCCCCTGCGCGGGCCTGGCATCGGCCACGCAGCCTTCGCAGGGCGCTTCCGCGCGGCAGGCTCCGGGTAAGACACAACCATCTCTCTCAACCCATCCCTGCCTTTTTTCATTGCTGTGGAAAGGAGGAGAGGATGGGTGGAAGATGCTAAATCCTGATACTCAGAACTTGAGACAGCATCTTGGCTGTGCACAATGTGAAGGAGAGCAGAACCCAGCGCTGCAGAAGGCTGTGAGGGCTGACCTCACCCTCAGGGCCGCTTTCTCCTGGACTGCTTTGGGCTTTGAATGTGTGCGTGTTTGCTGGGCTTGTTTTCTTTACAGTGGCATTATTAATAACTAAAACTCTCTTTTCATTGGACTCCTGAGCCTGAGTAGTGCTGGCTGTGATTTAATGCTTTTTTCCTCACTGGCAGTCCCTGCAGTTGGCTCCTGGTATGTGGCTGTGGCAGGACTTGGAGTCCAACAGCCTTAGTGTGGGTTCCAGCTCTCTCTCGTTTGAACTGGGAAGTATCCTAATTCCAACTTGCTTTTCCTGTAATGTATTTCATTATTGTTTCCACATTATGAGGAAGAAACGATATTCAGACTATTTTTTTTTTGCACAGACAGATGGCCAATAACTGAGCCTAATGAAGAGAATAAGTTGGATCATGGTGCTAGTGTCAAAGAGGGGATTACTGGAAGTCTGTCTTGTGCAAGTTGAGAATGCAACAAACATAAATTGTATCCAAACTATATTGCCATGTGGCTTTCTTATTTAATTTGTTCCCTCTTCACCAACATTTTTGCAATTGTGCTTGTTAATGAAAGGTAAATCAGTGTCAGTCATGTAGGCATGTGGCCTTGTCAAAAAATAGCTTTAAAATCTTCTTTCCTAGCTCTTCCCATATGTGCATTTTAGTATTTTTCTTCCCAGATCTCAAATTTTCTCCCTCTTTTTCTCCAAAGTGATAGGAATTGAATAAATTTTTAATTTCTTTTTTGTTATTCGTGTTGTACACGAAAAACGTTTGGCAAGTGTTGCTATGCCTAAGGATTTCTCTGACTGACTGGTGAACTGAGAACACTTAATTGAACTTTGCTGTCTGTCTGCTCTTGGGAGATTATGGTTGTGCATGCGTCCCCAAGCCTGGCAGTTGGCCTAATTTAGGTTTAGGGCCCATTGTATCTAGAGGCATTCAGGGCTGGCATTTGGCCAGGACTATTTTAATTGCAGCTTCTCTCAGGCTCCTTCCTGGAGTTTTGCTTTTCTCTCTCCCTTTCCCCTCAGTTGTGTGGCTGGAGAGGGTGTAGAAGAGCAAACTGCTCACAAAGACTCGAATCTTGGAAGGCTTACACAGCCAAACCCCTTTGCTGCAGACTAGCCACCCATGAACTCCCTCATCCAACTGGGTAAAGCCCTTGGCACTCAGTGGATCCATTTTTTTTTGATTGTAGATGGAAACAGGAGTGAGCTCAAAAAACCAAGGAGGAAGATATAGTTTTCACCCCATCTGTTCTATGAACAGTAATCCCTGCCCATGAAAAAGATTTTTGTTTGCAAAATTATGGCCTGCAGTCAGGCTTAGGTTCCTGAGTGGGTTGTTTAAATCAGACTGTACATTTTACTTACAATTTTCTTTGTCAGAGGTTGAATCTTGAGCCAGAGTCTACTTACTGCTGTTTTTTGATTTCGAGTATGTGAATGCTTCAGCAGACAACTGAAATTTAGGGGAAAAAAATCGTTATTTTTCTAATGTCTCAAATGTTTCAAAGAAAAAGAAGAGTCTTGCTTGTGAGTTATTTCATCACTTTCATGTTACCCTTCACAACTCACTTGCCACCTAACTATAATTTTTCTGCCATTTGCCTTTTATAAAAAGAGGGGAAAGAAACCTTCCTATAACTGAGCTGTAGCTAGCATGGGGGGTGATGTGGGAGCATTTAGTTCAGGAGAAAACTTGACCTCATTTTCCCCCTACCTTTCTCTTCAGCTATAAAACTTTAATTCTGACAAATTCTGGTGGTACATTCCTAGTTTTGTTAACACATCTTTTCATCCATTTACAGCTGAAATACGAAGTCATGAATCTTGAAATCTCACATTATAAGTGTTCAATATTGGGGATGAATTAAGTGAGTTTCAGAGGAACATAGGAACATGGTGAATTCTCCTTTATTTTTTTTTCATATATATATATATACACACACACATGCAGGAAACTTGGCACCCTATTTTAGAAAAACATACAGTAGGCTAAATGTTCTGACATTTCTGTCTTTCCTGAAAAAAATTTAATTAGGTCAAAACAATCAATCCAATATTCTATTGATACTTTATTTGCAAGATTGGTTGCACATCTGGAACAAGGCTGTGAAGAGATTTTGTCCAAAAGCAGCCACTATTAGAGGAACTGCTCAGGTGCTCCCAAGCACCTCTTCCTAGTGTAAGTATTGACTACTATTTCCAGCAATAGAAAGTGCTCTCAGAAAAAGATTATTGGTTGATGGGTAATGATAGGGGATAGAAGCTAGGGAAAAGCCTGTGATAAAGATTGCCATCACATCTCCTGCCAGGGAGAATAAAATTCACCTCTGTATTGAAGTCAACAAGACTTTTTGCAGAAAAGTTGCTCAGGGAGAATAACGTTGGGAGCATGTTGCTCACAGCATCTGCTGCCATGGTACTGAAAAAGATGTGAATGAGCAGCTGATATGGATGACTGACTTTCCTGATCACAAATCTGATTTGTGGTGATCGAATTCAACTGCATCTGATGTTGCTATTGAAATATCTGAAAAAGTTTAACACTGAAAAATGCATGAACAAAGCACAGGAGCCTTAATGTTGCCAGAAGAAACTGCTGTGATCGATCCATAAAAGAACTTTTCTTCTTGAAAGCTCTCATACCTTCCATGCTTTTTCCAGCCTTTTGTAACCAGTTCTCTGGAAAACACAGCTTTAAGGCAGTCTCACCCTCCTCTGAATTTTTATTCTGAACACCCACCCTACCGTGTCTGTTCATTACATCAGAATGCAGATGAGAGTTCTGCATTTCAGCACAGGATGTTGCAGCTGAGCTTCCCAAGTCTCTCAAGCAATGCTAATGATGGAGCCTCTGAGCCTCACCTTGTTTGACAGTTACTGTTACACAGAGGTTTCACAAAGGCATGTGATGTTTAAATGAAAGACACACACATAATATTTCAAGGAAATAGAAAAAGAACTGAAATATCCTGCTCTTCTCTCTTGAATATGCAGGTGCTAATTTCTTCTTCTCCTCCTTCTTCCTCCTTCTTCC
>VZRX01009128.1:66216-82776 GCA_013398075.1 Notiomystis cincta | reverse complement strand
ATATATATATATATAAAATATTATTTTTGGTATTGAAATAGTGGCAAAGATGAAAAGAGGTAGCTTTTTGGATTGGATTGGTTTTCTTCATAGCAGTTTCCTAATGCCAAGTGTAAACAGACTTGGAACAAATCAAGTGGGCCCACTTTAACCAATTTGTAGTTGATAATGCAGCATGTTCTATTTTTCCCAAGGCATGAGAATGATGTGTTTTTCCATCATGCTGGTCTCCTGGGCCAGTGGTTGTGATGGATGGGGAGACTGGGAAAAAGCCTGTTGAAGCAGCATCAAGGAGCTCTGCAGGAGGTCCTAACCTAGATGATCTTATTGCTGCCATGAACATAAACTCACTGTATGGTCAGCTCAATTGGCATTTCAGAAGACAGTGGGGCTTTTGTATCAGCCAGACAAGCACAGGCAGTTTCCTCAGGTGTTTTTTCCTCCCTGGAGTCAGTGTTGGGTACACTCCGATCTTTCTCGTGCTCGCAAGGCCACATGCTCCTAGAGCAAATACATTGCATTCCTGAGCCACCCTCCTCCACAAGTCCCACTGTGCCAGTGCAGCCTCCCTTTTGCAGCAGAATGCCTCCTTAACCTGAAATGACATGGCTGGCTCTGCTGGGATGCACAGAGAACGTGAGTTTGGGAATCACGTTTCCGACTTGGCATGCCAACGTCAGCAGTCCTGTCCTGGTGCTTATGATCAGCCTGTAGTGCTGCATGGCTACAGCTGTTCCTCAAGGTTTTGCCCAAGGACAGCTGGAATACCAGGAGATTTGTTTAATGCCTGCATGTATTTGAACTGGACATACTGGGTGATTTGGTTAAAACAACAAAACCCCTAAGTGTTGTTTATGCCAGCTGGGAAAGAGGCCCTATTACAGGACTGTGGTGGGATTGTAAGGAAAGGCTTGGATGGAGACAGTTTGTGTGAAAGCCCAGAAAAAGTAGCATGGGCAGAGTCAGCATTTCTTGCATTTAAATTGTAGGTGGCTTGAAAGCACATTATAGGCTGTTCATTGCTATTTGGCTTTAAATCTTAGTCAGACTTCTGTGCAGTGCTAATATAAATTAAATCAGTGTCCATAAAGAAATGTCTAATAGCATTTTAGTGCATAGTTATTTCTTTTTCTGTAATATATCAATAATTTCAAAGAATTGTCTGGACTATAATAATAGGACTGAATGCTGTAGTATATGGTGTGAGGTTTGGAATTCTGTGGGCATGCTGAAACATGTAAACAGCCTTAAAAACTGTTCTAAAATCATTCTCCTCAGCCTACTATTTATGACAGTAAATCTTTCTGTGATTAAAATCTAGAGGTGGTACCTGAGGCCTAGACTTAAACACTTTACTGCATCTACATTTACTAAACTTAAGGAACTTGCAGTTCAAAAGTACTTCCAAGTGTCTGGCTAACCATAGTACTAAACACACAATCCTGTTCCCATGCAGCTGTGCAACACTCAAATTTATATAAAGATACCTTTCCTACCAGCTAAATTTCAGTTATGTGGCTGTTTTGTTCCCTAAAACAGAAACAAAATTGCAGTTTTGAGTAAGAAAGGAATCTCTTTCCTAGTAATTAGCAAAATGATTATGTACAGTTTCGTCTTCTATAGGAAAGAAATTCCAGGCTTCTCAGCATGTATAGTTTTGAGGAAAGAATGGCAGAGATGATGAGTGATATTCTTAAATGGCAGATTTCTCAGCCATTTACTTTTGCAGATAACACAGTAATGTTTGCTTTAAAAACAAAACCAAAAAATGACCACCTCTTGCCCACACTTAATCCTTAGTGTTTCTACCTTTCCAGCTTCTTCTGGTGCTAAGAAGTCCCCAGCCTTGATGTTTGGGCTAATGTGAATGCTTTATTTTTAAGTTAGTGTGTCACAGCATCATTAAAGTTGAAAAAGACCCCTTAAGGTTGAGTCCTGTTGTTGTTGAAAGTTTACCCAGTAGATCTCATCTGACTGAACAAATTTACTGATTGTACGTAATAATCTAAAAATAGATAACCATGCTTTTTTATGTGTTGTGCATCAGTGTGCCTGCTGATGTCATGTGGTTGGCTCTGGAAATCTGGTGTGCACAAAGTGCTGTCAGAATATATTTTAAATGATGTAGCTGAATGAGACTTAACTTCATACTATTTTAGTGCACTGTTGTAATTTGTTTCAGTGTTATGTTATTTTTAGTTCTTAAAGATGTTGCTTCTCTGTGCCCTTTTTGAATGGGCAGTGATGAAACTAGGAAGTTGAGTAGTCTCATGCAAGAGTATAAAGCTCTGCCCCATCTTGGGAGAAAGAAGTTTCAAAGTACTTATTTTCTAAATGGTTTTATTAATTTCAAAGCAACTAGGGTGTTAAATTAAACACAGACTCTTAAAATTTGTGTTGACTGACTTACTTCTCTGTCAAATTTTTGTACAGCGCCAAAACAGTGAGTCATGAGTCTGCATCTCCTGAAGGGAATGGGGAGTTAGCCATGGAGGTCTGCCAATTCTACAAACATATTTAACATTATTCAACAGTTGTTTGAATCTGAAATGTATTGGTCAACTTATTTAACCATACTGTAGACAGATTTAGACTGACACAAATCAAACTTTGTGCTTTAGACCCTTCCTAGCTGCAAAGTCAAGTGTTGTGTTTGCTCCTCAGCTTTTAAGAGAGAACTTTCTGTCTCTGGTGACAGCACTTTTCTTCTACTTTCTTTGGGAAACCTCAGTTAAGTATATCTGGGGGATTTTTTTGTTGTTTGTGTTTTCTGCATTGTTGACCTTTTTTTTAAGTTTGCAGTAGACTTTGATATCAAAATTATCCGAATGTGTTGTTGAGCCTTAGGGGGAGGGAGCTATTACTGCTCTGAAGCACTAACATATCTTGGATGTGCTTGTAANATGGGGAGTTAGCCATGGAGGTCTGCCAATTCTACAAACATATTTAACATTATTCAACAGTTGTTTGAATCTGAAATGTATTGGTCAACTTATTTAACCATACTGTAGACAGATTTAGACTGACACAAATCAAACTTTGTGCTTTAGACCCTTCCTAGCTGCAAAGTCAAGTGTTGTGTTTGCTCCTCAGCTTTTAAGAGAGAACTTTCTGTCTCTGGTGACAGCACTTTTCTTCTACTTTCTTTGGGAAACCTCAGTTAAGTATATCTGGGGGATTTTTTTGTTGTTTGTGTTTTCTGCATTGTTGACCTTTTTTTTAAGTTTGCAGTAGACTTTGATATCAAAATTATCCGAATGTGTTGTTGAGCCTTAGGGGGAGGGAGCTATTACTGCTCTGAAGCACTAACATATCTTGGATGTGCTTGTAAAAATGCTTTTTTCCCTTTTTTTTTTCCCTTTTTTTGGGGGGGGTGGAGAGGGAATGCAGGTGGTTTAGACTTGAAGACATTGTTTGTATTCAGAGATATGTTAGATAAACTTCACTCTTTTTTTTTTATTACCCTGTTTAAGCCAGTGTACAGCTCTCTGTGTACATTGAACTCCATTTTATTTTCCTGATAAGCAGTTAGATTAAGTTAATGGAAACTAGGCCTTCATAAGATTGAAGAACTGCAGGTGTATTTGCAGTGCCTTCACTGACTCAATTTTAAAACAGCACCTTTTGGTTAAACTGGCACAATTTTGAGAATAGGCACATCTCACCTAATCTGGCTAGCAGCCTGGAAAATGCCACTGTGTTCTGTTACAGAAGATATGATCTTTCTTTTTCCTTGCCATTTGTAAGCTGACTCAGCCCTCTCTTTGCCTTTGGAGATTTGAGACTTGCAGCATTACAAGCCAAGGTATAGGAGAGCAGAAAAGCTCATTAATGTTTAAGCACTTTTATCTCAGTTTAGGAGCGGTGAGAGCTGCAGAACTTCAGCTGGGAAGTGTGCTTCAGATCTTCCTGTTATGTCTGTCTTTAGCACTGGTTTCAGTTGCTCAGGGGTTCACCTTTGGAGATGTGTTTCTCCAGTTGCCCTGCTTTCCTCAGGGCTCAGTCAAAGCCTCCATGCAGGGAACATGCCTTCTGCTGTCCCCGTGTTGAGAATCAATACCATCTCCCCCTGGTTAATGCCTCTTGCTTGATAGTTTCTTAAGAGCTTCTCTATCCTATCTTTTATTTGTTAGATATATTCATCAAAGTGTAAGCACATCCCACCTGCACAGTCATTTCCTGAATATCAGACTTAAGCAACTGCAGTTCTGTGTTTTTTCCTGTGCCATGTGTAAGAATGATGAATCATCTGGACTTGTACACACGTTTCTTCAGCGATTTGAGAGCTGAAGAGCATTTCTTGCAGCCTATGGGCATGCGTGGATAAAGGAATGATACTTGGAAATTAATTGTGTGTGGTCCTGCTGTTGAGCACAATTAGAATTGAATGGTAAAGGGAGAGTACCAAACTTGATGTTGCTACAGTGAAAAATACCTGAGCTGGTTTTTGCTCAGTGGCACCATGGTTACATTCAAGCTGTTTGGATCCAAATTTCCTGTGGCTCTTCTGGCCCTAGAGAGCTCAGCAGAATGTGGCTGCTGAACCAACATGAGAATTGCTGCCTTCTGGCTTGTGTCAGTTTATTAGGATGTTTGAAGTGAATGTTGTGAGGAGGTAAATGTCATTTAAAAATGAAGAGAGTAGTAAAGCCATGAGTTGAAGAGGAACTAACTGCTGGGTTGGCAAAGCTTGTTCTGAAATTTGGTCTGAGAAATCAGGATCTGATTGGCAAGTTAGAAGTGAGGAATGTATAAAGGTATAAAAATGTTATGCCAAACTTTGGATGGTATGTTGCTTGATTTTGTATGTTTATGGAATGTGGTTCTGTCCAAAGCAAGTGGAAATCTTGCATTGACCATTGCATGAAAAGCCTGGGAAGGAGGGAGGTAGGTCAGGTTACTGAACTCCCTAGAAGGTCATGGAAGATGTAATCCATGTACATAGCTGTGTGCTGATTCTATTAATAGTGTAAGCAGCTATGTCAACTCTCAGTTTTTCCTCTCTCCCTTCCTGTCTAAGTTCATTTTTCATCTCTGTTCTTAGTTCAGTTTGTCTTCGCTTTGCCAAACTTTCCAACTTTGCTGCTAAAACTTCTCAAGATACAAGAGAGAGTGACCTGTGTTTGTCATCCTTGCCTGCAGTTTTTTTTTTTTTTCCTTGAAAGAGCAGCTTATTGTGTTCTTGCAAGAAGATGGTACAAATAGCTGGTGTGTGCTGTAGTCAGGGTTTATTATTTTGGATGGTGGGGAATTGTTGGTTTGTGTTATGGTGTTTGGGTTGTTTTTTTCCTTCACTCTGTAGCTGGGTGTTTACCATATCTGCAGAGAAAAACGCAAAAGAAATTAATGGTTCCTAACTCCTTTGCTAATGGACAAATTGAATGGCTGTAGTAGTTAGTAATTTAATGTTAGGAGAAAGGGTTTAAAGATCAGTGATTCAAAGCTGCTGCAAAATGTCTGGTTTTTTGTTATTTTAGTTTCTAACGTAGAGATTCCTCTCTTTTCCTGAGCATGTGTAATGCCTTGATTAATTTTTAAGCTGCTAAGTAGCAGTTTACTTTCCCCTTGCATGTTCTCCAGTTGAAGATCACTGCAAGGCATGAATTTTTAATGAGAAGTCTTTGCAGGGCCTGGTAGTTCTCTCCAGCTTTTCTAGTTTCACAGTGTTGCCATGTGTGAAAATGTGATTCTCTAGCCTTACTTACTGAACCATGGAGGATAACAGCAAGAAATTTACTCAGATCAAAGTTAGTCTAGAAATACTTGGATTATCTGTGTCTCAGATTTATTTTATCCTTTTTTTGGATTGCTCTGTTTTGGATAAGGCTGACAGTAGTTTCTCCCTGTTGACATTTTCTTTCTGTTGCAAGTTTCTGTCTGTGCTTGTGAAGGATTTGTAGAAGAGTTGTGAATCTAAACCAAGTTGTACCATGCTAGCATGTTTAAATCAGTAATCTTAATCCTGCTCACAGAACCAGTCTTTTGTTCCCTTGATTTGACTGTTACTTTTCAACTTGTGAAAAAGCATCTTGATTTTTCTTGTCTGTCTTGTCAACTTGTCTGATATGTGCTTAAAGTGAAATGTATTTCTTCAGGACTCTTGCTTGTCAGGGAAGAATAAATTTTTGACATAGAAATACATCATAGATCAAACAGGACTGGGTACTTTTTGAATTTTATTTTATTTTTCTTTGGTTCTTTACTGCAGTGATGTGTGAGGTTTTTTTCTTTCTTTGAATAATCTGTCCCATGCCAAGGATTCCCAGTGAAGTCTTTGTGAGCATATCTGATAAATTTTGGTAGGAAGTCATCGATCTTGCATTTAGACATCTTGTTTTGCTCACTGAGACTTGCAGTTCCTTCAGCAAACAGCAAAAGTGACATCTCCTTGGCTGATGCAGCTTTAATCTGAGCTAAACAATAAAGTTTAAATATTAATATATTTAATATATTTATTTAATGAATTAATAGACCACACATCCTCTCCGTTATATGTTTGTGGTTTGGGGGGTTCCCCCCCTTATGGAATTTTGTATTCTCATATTACTGGTATTCTCCTCTCTTTTCTAAGAGTTTGCTTTAATGCTTCTTTTTTTAAGGAGTGATACCTAAGCTTGCAAGCATCCAGGAGTGCAAGGAATGGAGAGGATAAAAGAAAAAGCTTTGGTTTGTTTACCTGCAAATCTTCCTTCTTTACAGATGGGAGAGGCTGTCATACTTCTGTGTGAGAGGAGGCTGAGACTAGTCCCAAATCATGTTTTCATCTGCACTGTTGTGCTGTGCCTCTCAGGGCTGAGTCTTAGCTGATGTGTCTTTACAGGGTGAAAAAACTGCATGGACTAAGGTTTATTCCCTCTGATGTTATCTTTGTGCTTTTTATTGTTAATTAGTAATGCCTGGCACACTGAGGATGCCTATTCTCAGCAAAAAAATCTGTGGTTTCAATTAGTTCTTCTGTTAACAACTTAATGTTTCTTATTTGAGCTGATGGCCTTATTTTCCAGAGTTAAAACAACTACAAATAGAACATCTGTATGTGAATGAGTGATCAGCAGCAGCTTTAGTGTGTGAGTGCTTCAGATTTGATAGACACAAGCTGGGCAGATATCAGAGGGGAGGGGGGAGGCACTTTCATGCTTTCTTGATTACTCATGAATTCCAGGGGGTATCTTAGGACAGCACTCATGTGCTAGACACGAGTGCTCAGCCTAAAACAGAATGCTCTTGGGTTAAAGAAGGTTAATATTAAAAGTACTGGCACAGGAATCCTGGGAGTGAAAAAATCCAGTGTATGACTTAATTGTTTTGCAGAAACTAAGTTTGCTGAATGCTTAAAAATTGTAATGCCCAAGAAGCAAAAAGGAGGAGGCTCCTTTTCTGTTAAGAAAGTACAAGTAATACCTTCAGTTGAATTAACTGATTACTTTTATGGGACAATTGATGACGCAGGTAGCTCTGTGTTTTGGAAAGCTGGCAACTTTATTGTTTATAGCCCAAAAGATTAAGGAATTTTGGACTTTCAGGTCTCAAATGCCTGGCTATACTGACCACCACTAACAGTGTTTGGAGAAAGAAAAGCCACAGACAAATTTTTCTCTGTTCTTGATATACATGTCTTTGCTTGCTTATTTATATTGTAAAATGTTAAAACAACAACAAAGGCATGTAGCTTCATTATTTATGTGGATCACTTTTTTCCTTTCCATGTGGGTAGTCTCGCACTACATGACACTTTGGCATGAACTCACCTCATACTGTTGCACAAAGCAATATATTTCCTATGTCTGATAAATTGTTACATTTTGTACCTTTCCTTATCACAGGTTAATTGGAAACATGGCAAAAGCAATATATATTATGCTACAGCAGCTGAGTTGCGAATTTGTTTGCTTTCCCATTTGCTTCTAAAGGCTGAGTCATTCTCCTTGTTATAACAAATACATATTAGATAAGTTATCGCAGCAAAACTATTTCTCATCACTTGGAGTTGATGATAGGAGAAGTTTCAGATTCTAAAGTCAAAAACAAGAGGTCTTTTTAAACATTGAAAGTATTTTAAACTCAAATGATTCTACGAAACTAATATGGGTGCTCTTTTTGTGAAGTTGGTGACAACTGGTGTTTCCCCAGACTTTCCTGGTGTGTGCTGGTCCTCTTTTTCTTCAGCAGTGTGGAGTGAAATAATGTTTTGTTGCCTTGGAGTCTAACTTATCATGATTGAAGTGAGAGTTCACATTGCTCTAGCTGTTTGATCTCAAAGTTCTCATTCTGTGGGAGTTTTAGTAGCTGTTCTCACACAGATAGTGAGCAACAGTTTGTGTCAGAATTTAATTTGCATGGTATGTCTCAGCAAAGCCCCTTAAATTAAAACTTTCCTATTATTAGGAATACTGTCACAGGATTAGACCTGGATCTGCTTTCAGCATTGTTCATACTCCATGAGAGCTTGGTAGGATTTATGTGGTGCATGGGACTTTTTTGTCAAGAGTGTTAGCTTTCAGTAGAAACCAAGTATCTTCCTCTTCCAGCCCAGCTTTGCTTTTGTTTTCTTCCTTTTTTTTCTCCCTAAGAAAGGAAATTACAGAACCCTATTACATTATTTGGTATCTTTAACTCACTGCTTTGATTTCTGTGGGTTTATCTTCCTGCAGCAAAACTGACAAGTCACGACTTTGCCAAATATTAGATCACATTCTTGATATGTGTAACATTTTCAGAACATGAGGCCTGTAATGATAAAGGCATTATGATTACAGTAAAGAGGTTGAGAAGCTGAAGTGCAGAATCAAAATTAGAAGTATATTTGAATTTTGTATTTTTGAGTACCTTTCATGCAATGTAGTCTCTTCCAAATGATGTGATTTAAGTTTGGTTTAATTTTTAAGACTCTTTATAGTCACAGATTTACAGCTTGGCAAATACTATGTTCTAATTTCTGCCTGACACAGCTACTAAAGCCTGCTGTTTCCATTGGTAGAGTATATATGGAAATAAAGACTTTTAAATGGTTGGGAGAGGGGATTAAAATTAACAGTATAAAGCAAAAAAAGTGCTTTATTGGGAAAATATTTTTTGCATATTACATGAGGGCTGAAACAGTTTAGAATTCTAACTTAACCAGGCTAAATCTAGACAGGAATGTTTGTTTGTAAGAGTTTTTACATTTTTCCTACAGCAGGCAGTCATTGAGATTAGCAGTGTGTTGCTTTGTTGGTAGAAAGTCACCGTTTTGTTTGGGTTTTGGTTGGCTGTTTTTTGAAATCCCTGCTATGATTTCTTGCAGGTGGGATATTGTCACTGCAGACGTCTGAGTACTGTGGTGGCAGTGGGTGACTTGACCTGGAAAACCTTGTTCTGACCTCTTTCAAAAACCTGAAATAATTGTTATTTCCAGCAAAGGCGTAAAGATCCAGGGATGTGCTGTGCAATGAAGCAGCCATGTGCTCTGATAGCTAATCAAGCTAATCAGGCCATCTGGGAGCAAGGGCCAGTTTGTTTCACACGCACATCCGCATGTCTGCAGGCTCAGAAATCGCCTTCCAGGGGTCTTTCAAGTCAGCTGAGCAAAGTGCAGCATGGGAAGTTTAATACACTGCTGCACTGGGAGTCGTTTGATGTCAGAAGGTTATTGCAGATTGCTGCTCGGTGTCTGTTTTCCATTTCTCACTTCTTGACTAAAAAGGATGTTTTTGTTGTACGTGTAGGTTTGTTTCAACAAAGGTTCAAAGACCTCCTATGTACAGGACAAAACACAAGCCCAAGAATGCTCTTGGAGGGATCGAGTAACATGGGCTACTGGTTTTGTCTAAAAGTCTCTTTAAAAAAAAAAGTTTGACAACATTTCTTGAGAAGGAATTCTTTGCATTGGAAACACAGGAAAAAAAAAAAGATAGCTGTCTGAACTTGAGTCTGGAAGATTTCTTATCACAAGGAGGAGCTATTAAATTACACACAAGACATTCTTCCTCTCTTTTGTGTCATTCAGGGGAGGGAAGTCTGAATGATTAGTCACAATATGAGAGTAGCCCCACCTTCCATGCCTTAATTAAGTGTTCCTCTCAGTGTCTTTCATGCCTTTGTTGTCGACATCTGTTTGTCTTCTAAACCAGTTTTTAACTAGAAAGAAAACACAGCTGAAAACATTTTGTACATGATTTCTGGTTTAATTTTTCTGTTGCTTATGCATTAATTACTTAAGAATTAATATAGATAAAATGTAGACTTTTCCCACACACAGAGATAAAAGAAATTCTTGTATTTGATTCTTTGACTCCAGGCTATGGTGGCTTGTTATCCAGGCAATGGAACAGGATATGTGCGCCACGTTGATAATCCAAATGGAGATGGAAGATGTGTTACATGTATATATTATCTTAATAAGGACTGGGATGCCAAGGTATGCAATAATTTCTTTCTAAAACGTTTTTTACATATAATTATGTGTGTGTGTGTGTGTGTGTATACACACACACTAGTTACTGCACCTTTGCTACAGGTTTTTGTTTATGTCCTTATTTCTTGCCTTAATTATGTTAACATTAACATTATGTTAACTATGGGTATCCTTTGCCTCCCTGATTTCATTGTTAGTGAGAGCAGAGAGAGATGAAGCATTTATTTTCAAGGTTTTGAATGATGTCAGCAGAACCTTCTTGACAGTAAGATTGAAGGAAAGTATGCACAAAGAGAAATTAAAGGCAATTTCATATATTCCTAATTTAATTTTTCTTTATATTCCTGTTGAATCTTGAGTTTAATGTTTGTGCAACTAGATTGCTTATTTAAATATGCTTATAAAAAGAAAGATGCTGTAGCTCAGGAGCATTTTGAAATAAGCCAAGTGTTACAGTCATTGCTACATCAGTGTAGTTCAAAGCAGCACAAGTCTTGTATCTCTTTAGACACAGGGTGTAGAACAGATTTATACTACATTCAAGTGGTCTAGAGAATGTACTACTGGTAGCTGTGATAAAGCCATGATAAATTTTTAATAAGGATTTTCCTAGTGATTCAGTGGAACTGGGTAGATTCAATGAACAGATGTAGGTAAGTGGCAGTATTGAGACCATGAAAGAATAATGCAAAGACAGCTTTGCATTCTTTGATTTCTCTGCTATTAATGATGGAGAGGTTTATTCTCATAGTGTATGGGGGAAAAAGATGAAATCTACTGATGCTTCATCAAGCTTAGGGAGCAGCAGGAGCACATAGGAGCAGTGAGATTCTATGCATTGTGTGCACCAGATCTGGATAGCAGACTGCAGATGAGTTATTTTTCTTTTTTTTCCCTCATAACATACTTGCATAAAACTGGTAGATCAGAAAGCTGAGTCAGATGGATGCACTTCAAGCTTTCTGTTTCTGACGTGTTCTTTGACACGTCAAATTGAATCCTACAATTAGAAAATAATTTTTTTTGCCATGATAGCATCTTTGCATATAAATGTACTGATTGTACTAAACATCTTAAAGTGCAGCTTTGGGGCATTTTTAGTTGATTTATGTTTCTCTCTTGGAAAAAAAAAAGACTACATACCAGAGTGTAGAAGTCAAGCAAATTACGTTTTCACAATAATTGTGAAAAATTTACTAGCTGGATAATTAATTTATGAACAAAGGCATTAATTTCCTGCAAAATCTAATTGAAATTACAAGTTAATATCCTACCAAGTATATTGTTTATTGAAAAGAGAAGCTCAAATTTTCTTTAGAAGAAATGGATCTAAATTGTCACTTGTTTGATGATTTAGATCACAGATGCTCCTGTCATTTATATTGATTTGCCATCTATAGTTAGATTTAACAACATCAACAGCATAGGAGGAAGAAGTTAATGTGACTTAAATATAATCAACCCACCTACTTGTGCTTATTTTCTAGACATACACAGGTAGATTCAACTGTTTTCAAAACCTGGAAGAGATCTAAATTGACCATGAGTAGTACAGATTCAAGCTTTAGTTTGCAGTTTCTTACTCTTTCCTTATTTTTATTACACATAAACTTGTGCCACGGTTAAATGGAATAATCTCTTAGATGGGAAGGGTGAAACTCAGATGTGAAATAAAATATTTCTCCCATCTATATTCGGGTGTTCTTAGCCATCTGTGTAATGTCAGTCAGCCTTGTCCATTTTTTAATGGACAATAGGTAATGCATCAAAAAACCCAAAAACATCTAAGCTCACAGCTTTTACTTAAACATGAATGCACATTTAATATTTGTAAGCCTTCTGAAATCACTCAGTGAAAAATATTAAACATTTTGTTAAATAAAATGTATTGACAGAAAAGCCATAGATTCATAATTTCTGTAGCACCTGATAAAGTCTTTTGTTTCAGTTCCAAGTGTCTGAAATACTTTAAAATGTGATGTTCAGTACTTTTAAATACAATGAGACATCGTTCTCAAGCATTGCTTGAAACTATTTCATTTGTAGGTAAGTGGAGGCATCCTCCGGATATTTCCAGAAGGTAAAGCCCAATTTGCTGATATTGAACCCAAATTTGATAGACTGCTATTCTTCTGGTCTGATCGCCGCAACCCTCATGAAGTACAGCCAGCATTTGCTACAAGGTAGGAGTGATGGACTCTACTGTGTGATGCCTGTCTTAGCAAGAAGTGAGAAATCAGTGGCACTGTGAATTGTGACCTGACAAAAAGGAGAGCTGTTTCTGCTAATGGGGGATTACCCTTCCAGTGTGTTGCTGAGTTGGTAGTGATGCTGATCTCTTCTTTTGGGGAAAAGCTCCCGAGTGGGTCGGTGGGAAGTGCCTGAGCGTGTGCTTGGCAGAACTGGGTGGGAGCACACAGAGCCATAAGCAAACCCCAGCTTAGCCAAAGGTGCCATCTTCATTATTTCTCTGCAGTGGCTTTACACTCTTCTCTCTTCCCTTTGTCCTTAGCCCCCTACTGTGTAACTGGAGGATTGACTGGGTACTTGAGTTTAATGTTCCCTCCTGTTGGGAGGGAGCTGTCAGAAAATAGTAATTTTCAGACTAAGCTACCACATTCTGATTTGGGAATTACGTGAGGGCTGTGGTACAGAAACAACCATTGATAGACAAATATTTTTATGGACTGTTAGAGGAGTTGCTCCCAGTCTGAAGCACAGAGGGAACTTGATCTCTCTTTTGTACCTTAATGCAGGGCAGTGGTTGATGTTAAAGGTACTCACATTCACTGCCCCCACATCATAAGTGACATTTCCAGATAGTGGTAATAGGTAAATCATTTGAGTCATTGATCCAGGCTTCCTGTTTGCCCATGTTTTAATGTGTTTGGATGGCCAGAGCACTGAAGATTGACTGGAGCAGTGAGATAACACAGCTACCTTTGCAAGAAGTAACTTGAAACTGCCTTCAGCACATCCTCTTGCAGCTTTTCCAAAAGCTGTACCGCTTTCCCCTCTCCCTTTCTGCTCCCAGAAGAGTTAGAGGGTGAAATGCCATTTACTAAAGCTCCTTAAAGTCTTTTCTCAATAGCTGGCATTTTGTATTTAAATCCTCTATGGGCAGTGGAAACCAGAGGAGCCATGTAAGAAGGGGTAGTTAATAGTCCCTTGTGGGAAATGTCCAAAAAAAGATACTCCTGCAGTGTGACTCAGTGATAAACTTGACCTAGTAAAAAGATGAGGTCACAGGGCAAGGTGATGTTGGCAGAGACTTTATTCTGGACAAGAACCATAATAGCAACTCATTAGGAAAAAGAGTGTAAACTTAGAGCATCAGTGTCACCTTTTCTATGACTTTTCAAATAATACCTAGTTGTAGGAAAAAAACCCAAACCCACTGCTTGCTTTATGAAAACTTTCTTCTGTCAGACTGCAGAAGTATCATCTCCTTTAGGTTGTGTCAGTGCTTCACTGGTATTTTCCTTCACAGTTCAGGAGTCCCTTTCTCTTCTGTTTCCTTAGGTACGCAATAACAGTGTGGTATTTTGATGCAGATGAAAGAGCACGAGCTAAAGTAAAATATCTAACAGGTAAGCTCTTCATATCATTGTTATTTTTTTGTGGAAGAGTAGCTAGGTCTGGCCTTCTCTCCTTGGCTCACCCTCCAAACAAAAAGAGAGAGAAAGCAGTGTAACTCAAGAGTCAGGTTTTACAGGGAAGCTGACTGAGGGATTGAACTCCTGGGCAGTGATTCGTGAAATCCAGGTCAATGCCTGTCCTGCTCACACTTCCTCTGAGACCTGAGGCTGCTCGGTGTTTCTACTTCGGGGACACAGCCTCTCCCTACTCTTGTCTCCCTAATATATCTGGAGGATAGATACACTGGAGACTATAAGGCACTGCAGAACTGAGAGCTCTGGAAACAGTTTTGATCAGATACAAGGATTCAACAAGTGAATACAGTATAACTTAACTAGAATTTTTATAGTGGAAAAACAAAAGCCTAAAATTAAAATCTGTAATCAAAGAATGGACTTACTTCCTTCATTTCCAATTTCACCTATCTAGCATCTGTTTTCCTTCTCTGGCTTCTCCCCCAAGAGGAAGTTGATCTAATTTTCCTGTTCAAATTAGCATTATAAGGAGAAATGGTCTAGGACTTCTGTCATGTTTGTAATTGCCATCACAATTTTGTGTTTGTTACAGTAGTTTAAAAATAAACCAAAATCAGGTGTACCACAATTGCACACAGGCATGAACACGGCTTTGTCAAGAGCTCTGAAACCGGTGACGTGGGAGACGTGTGCCGGTCATTTCCAGCTGAGACTTCCACTAATTGCTGTTGGTGTCTGGAGCTCCTGAGCAGCCCCAGAGCTGTGTTCAGTTCAGTCCCTCCTGGTGCACTCGCTGACCGTGCATTTTGCGTTTTGGGAGTGGCAAGAGCGGTGCAGCTCCGGCCTGGCTCTCGAAGGGAGCCCTCAGCGCCGGCCGGGCAGGCTGTCCCAGAGCTTGGTGGCACACGCCTGGCAGGGCACAGTGACTTCCCAGGCAGTCAGGAATGCCAGGTAATGCCCACCTGGTCTCTGCAGGAAGCCTGTCTCTAAGCCAGCCTTCATGTCACAGGTGTGCAACTCCACAGCTCCTGGAGTCAGCCTTGCAGGGTCAGAGCTGTTTTGTTGCCTCCGCACAGCTTCAGCTGCTGCCTTTTCAGAGGGTGCAGAGGAATGGTTGGGGAGACTCAAATGTGAAGGGAGGGTGCTCCACCCTCTTCCCCCTCCCTCTCCAGGGTCCCCCTAAACTGCAGGCAGTTAAGGAAGAAAGGCTGGATGGTTTAAATTTCACAGAATCACAGAATCAGGTTGGAAAAGACCTCTGAGATCATCAAATCCAACCTATGACCAAACACCACCATCAACTAGACAATGGCACTGAGATGGTGCTGCCAGAGATGGTGACTCCACCACCTCCCTGTGCAGCTCATTCCAGTGTTTAATTACCCTTTCTGTGAAGAAATTCCTCCTCATTCAGTATTGGTTTGCTCTGTAATGGGTTTATATTACCATATTGTTGTGGTTTCAGCTTTAATTTGCAATTAAGATTGCATTCTTTGCTGTGTATCTGCAGCAAGAATTGTGCAAGATGCAATTTATTTTCTACTGACAATAATATGTAAAATTATAGAATAAAGTATAAAATAGAAAACTATTCAGTTTTTGGGTGTTAGTCTAACTAAAGCCATGCAGAATATGTGTTAGTTTTTCTTGCTTATGGGATATTGTGTTTTGATAGTAAAACTTTATTCTGGAAAGTTATGTAGACTGTTAGACTGTACTTGGATAAATGCTGAAAAATACCATTTTCCTTTTTATATTTCTGCAGGTGAAAAAGGTGTGAGGGTTGAACTTAATAAACCTTCTGACTCAGTTGGGAAAGACGTTTTATAAGCCTTTGATTTAGCAACTCCCCTTGCTATTCTCCCTGAAAAATCTTGATGCTATCTATTAACTGTTGAATGTGAATAACAAGATAAAGGAAAATCAACAACAAACCAACATCTTAATATGGAAGCAAACAGTGTTTCAATGTTGCATCAAAAAGAAGGTTCTTTGACTGCTGAAGCATTGTACTATGTGATTGTGACTCCAGGCCTGTGACTGCTTATGTGAAGAAGATAAGCAATCAGTAAGAAACACCATATGCATCTGGACATAAATAAGTGCCCTACATAGAATTTATCCATCCTTATATTTTGCCAGACCTGTCATCCAGCTGAATCCATTTCATCTCTCCCTTTTTTTATATGGTAAAAGTTTGAATTTTGGGTAATTTTTGTATGACCAGGTACAGTTTATCAAAATTGAGTCTTAAAAAAAAAAGAAAAACTGAAAAAAAGGAAAAAAATTACAGTATTCTCCAATATAACATGGATCTATTTTTGTAAAACTGTTCATACTGTTCTCCTCTGCCATGAAAGACCTAATTTAATGTAAGGGTTGCCAGTAACTGATAATCACTTTAATTTTCTTTACACCTTAAGTCAGAAAAGGAGCACTTTAATTACCAGCTAAAAATCTGATTGTTTTATATCATATCTCACACTAATCTTAACTTTTAAAGATTGCTGCTGTATTGGTTTTTTTTTTTTTTTTTTCTATTTTTTCTTGAAC
>VZRX01009128.1:48262-66176 GCA_013398075.1 Notiomystis cincta | reverse complement strand
CTAATCTTAACTTTTAAAGATTGCTGCTGTATTGGTTTTTTTTTTTTTTTTGACTATGTTCTCTTGAACCTTATTAACAAAAGCAAATCAGTATCTTGCTATCAGTAACATTCAGTTTGTGGTTTTGTATGTTGAATCCACAGAGGGAAAGTTTCTGTCTCTTTTCTTTTTTCTTTGGTTACTTTTTTTTGTTATTTTGGAGGGGGGGATGTTTGGTTGTTTTTTTTATTTTGTAAGTGACTGGCACTAAGTGAACTTGACACTATCGGTTGCTGTCATTGGCTTTGGGGACCTGGTAAATACCATCAAGTTACAAGAACATACAAGGGCTTTCCTAGGCTATTAGAGGTACCCAGAACCTCCTTACTTACTTGACAGAAATTTTTGAGCTTTCTCCCTTTTATAAAAAATACTTGCCATCCCCCTTTCCTTTGTATATAAGTTAATAGAATATCTAAAATTCACTTTTTAAAATTTCCTTTTCAAATGTTGGTGTCCCATGCAGTCTGTAAGTTGACACCTTGATCTATTATATAGTATCAAGGAGGTGGTCAGCACACTGAAGCTGAAGTGCATCACTCTGTAGGCTCCTTGTGCAATAATACATCTTTAAATTTTCACTGTTGCTGAAGGATTTCCCCAAAAAGGCACTGCCCTTTGATCAATACTGAGGTATATATTTAGTAAGAAAACATTTGCTTTCTTTTACATTGTTTTTATTTTATCCAGGAGATGGGACATCACAGAATAAAAGTGAGATGTGCAGAAACTGTGATATTCTTATTTTTAAGAAATGGATGTTTTGGACACGGATTTTTTTTCTTCTTCTTCTTGTTCTTCTTTCCTTTTTTTTTTTTTTTCCTGAGCTTTAAAAGCTTGGGAAAAAAAAAGCNGATGGGACATCACAGAATAAAAGTGAGATGTGCAGAAACTGTGATATTCTTATTTTTAAGAAATTGATGTTTTTGACACAGATTTTTTTTCTTCTTCTTCTTCTTCTTTCCTTTTTTTTTTTTTTTCCTGAGCTTTAAAAGCTTGAGAAAACAAAAGCAAACCTATCAAAGACAGCATTCATATTTACAGGAGTTTGGGGGTTGTTCACCTTACCCACTGCAGTTTTCTATCTGTCCCTTATTTCCTTACTTAGCCAAAACAATGTGAGTGTACAGAAATATTTCTGTATATATTACAACTTGTGACAATTTTAGCATCTGTATAGTTTGTATTCAATTAGAGACCTTTTCTATGGAAAGCTCAGTAATTTTTTATTAAAAACATTACTATTGTTCATGTAAAACATGAAAAAGCTAATTGTTTAGTAACAAACTGACAGAAGGGGGGAAAAATTCAGTATTGGTATATATCATTTAGGAGAACCAACAGAAATCCCAGTTTCATTTTTATTTCACTTTTCCTTTTTTTAGCAAGTTCTTGCCCTGTACAGTTTTCTTCCTCTTTCCTCTTTTCTTCCCAGAAAAACAGACAGGATACCTTTACTGTAAGTGCCTCTGCCAACCTGGCCAAGGAGTGCAAATCTTCATTACTGTCTGGTCTGCAGTGCATTTAGACTACCAATGAAACAAGCAAAAAAGTCACCTCTTCTACTTCATCTTCATTAGTACTACTTTAACAGAAGTTTGGTTTTGTTTTAGAAATGTAAGCATAAGCCTTTAAACTCATTTCAGTCCCTCTGTAATTCAAACTGCTGCAGTTAAACAGAGTATCAAATTCTAATCACACTGTAGGTTTGTGCTTGCCAGACAGGTTTAAAAAGTGCTTAATTTTTCACTCCATGTAAGTCATTACAACAGGGTCAACAAATCAGGTCAGCCATTTCTTCCATGTCCTTTAGAAACTGTTAATTTCATGTCGGTTGAATATTCAGTCTTGAGCATCACCAAGCAGGTCCTTGTTTTAAAACTATTTTTTAAACTGTCTTATGATCTGTATGTGTCTAGTCCTGGTTAAAAATAAAGCTTCATAATGCTATTTTTATTCATGATGTTAGCTGGCTGTGAAATATGAGACCTTTATCTATAGCAGGCAAAGAAATTCAGGATTCATTTACAGGTTGCCTATAAAGTTGTGTAATTTCAAAAGCAGTGTTCATTATGAAAGAGCTCTCAAGTTGCTTGTAAAGCTAATCTAATTAAAAAAGATGATGTATAAAGGTTCTTGAAAACTATGTGGTTATTTGTAATCTTTGTAACTTTTAAAACTACTCTGTAGCAACTAATTTAAAAATGCCCCCTGCTAAAGGGGGTATGAGGAATTTTGATTATTTTGTTGTGGGTGTTTGGTTGGGATTTTTGTTTGTATTTGTTATTTTTTTGTTGTTGTGGGTTTTTGTTTGGAGCTTTTTTGAATTTTTTTGTTTGGGTTTTTTTTTTTGTTTTTTTTAATCAGAGCTATGTCTGCTCTGGAGAAAGATCTGGGACTTCTTTTCTTTAGACTGCCTACAGTTACCTGGGTGTGGTAACCATTTTCCTGGTGATTTCCTCCCTCAAAAACAGGACCATTTTTAGGCCTTCTGAAGAGTGATAGTGATGCAGAGTCAGCTCTAGTTTTTTCACCACTTTTGACAGGTATGTAAGGTACACAATGTGTCACATTCAGACAGGATTTGTAAGGTTTAATGGGATCTCCTCAGTTTCACATGGCTCCCAATGAATTATGGGCCCTTGAGAGATGACAGAAGAATGATAAAGGCTGCAGGTATGAGATACCACACAAAATTTCTCCACTTCTAGTGAGCTTTATAATGACTGTGTGGTAATCAAGGAAACATCTGTCTGGCTGTGCTTGTCTGTCTTCAGCTGGTTCAAGTGGTGTAGCCTAGATCTTCAGATGAGTCTCCAGCATTAGTGCACCTTTCAGGGCACTTGGATGCCAGCTGTGCTCATTTCTGCTCTAAGGTGATGGTTCTTGGCATTTTTTAAGTTGAAACACAAGTGTAGCAGCACTGAGCTGATGGCAAAATGCTTTGAAGCTTTTTCCATGTTCAGTGCTGTATAACTTCTTACAAGTTCTCTTGAAAGTGCCTCTTGCCCATCCTTGTTTAACCTTGAACAAGGAAGATGCCTTTCTTGCAACCATCCTGTATAGACCTGGTTTGGGTTCTGTTTTGTTTTTAATTATCACATTGTTGAGCACAATATGCAGGGGGATTGTTTTGCATAGTAAAGTCAAACGCTGCACCAAGGAAAATGAAGTTTTTCTCTTGGGTGTTAATCAGAAAAGGCATTTGCAGATCTGAGAGCTGACAGCCTGTATCATGTAAAACATCTGGCTGTGCTGACCACTTCAAGGTCAGGAGTGGAAAGAAAACATCTCCATCATACTGGTAAGTATGGCCAGACTGAAAAGTACCATTTCTGTGCAGTCTGAATGCTTTGAAGAAGAGGGGAGAATGCCAAGTGACAACAGCAAACTCAAAGTCTCAAAAACCCAGGAGTCTAGCATTTGTACCTTGCCTGCAGGCATGCAGATTGCTGCATGCTCTTGCAATTACCTAGTGGGAATTCATGAGTACTGAGCAGCAAAGACTTTGAAGGAATTCATGGGTCTCAGCTGGATTCTGATCTCACCTACTTTTTGGAGGGAATGGGAGTAGAAGTATGGATCTCTGGGTCTTCCTCTCTGGGTCAGCTTTTTTTTCTTTTTTTCACATGTAAAGCTTGAATGTAAGTGATTACTGCACATGTACCAAAGTCTGTTTGTACAGGAGCTGTGTTCACTCTGGAACATCTGCTGCATCAGAGTTGCTCGACCCTGTTTGTTAGGGATTGGATAGCAGCTGATGGAAGCAGGTTTCAGGGTCCTCTCTCCCACCAGACAGAACCAGTTCCAGAGAATTTGCTTTGTTGAGGGAATATACAGAACATTTATCCCTTTCCTGAAATATGAAAAAGAAAACCCAAACTCATAGCTCCCAAATGAGTTGGCTCTAAAAGTGGAACATCTTATCTGTAAATTGCCAACCTGTTGGGGATAGACTCAAGTCCTTAGCAGGAGGAGGAGGAAGTAATGAGTTGAATAGAAATGGTAAAGTAGGATGGGAAGAGACTGGAACATGAGACCAAGATAAAACATGTTGGGTGGGTATGAGGAATATGGGGCATGCCAATTAAAAATATTCTGTAGGTGTGTGCTTTGGGAGGAATGTGAAGTGTGGGGAAAAAGAATGCACAATGTGTTTGTCTCAGAAAAGACAAAAAAAAGTTGTTGATGCATCCCATCCATCTTTTTCTTCATGGATGTGTGTGGCAAACGAGCATATTTTTATCTCTGAAGATGAGATGTTCTTAAGTTTACTTGAACTAGGAGTTGGTTTCCTTGTCTATATTCCAATAGTAAGTTGTTGGACTTTCCCCTTATTAAATATGCAGTTTGGGATTAAACTTCTATTGGTAATAGTTTATGGGGTCTTCTGGAGAATTTCCCATAATTACCTTTGTATATAACATGGTGATAAATGCTGGAAGAGGTACCTGGCTCATTTATCCTCTAAGCCCAGTACCATCCTTTCCACATGGCTGAAAGTTTGCAGGGCATGCCTCACATCAGAGTGGGAGGGATGTAAAACAGAGATGGCCTAATGACTTGCCAGGATCACACAGAGGCAAGCTGTGATACAAGGCACGCTGCTTCAGGGCAGTGTCTGAACTGAAACCCATTGTTTCTTTAAAATACTGTTGGAGACGGGAAGTAAAATTTCATCTCTGAATATTTTGAATATCCAGTGCTCCTTGTGGGCTTGTCTGTCTGTGTCAGTGTGGTTTGGCAGGGTGGAACCAGTTCCTCTCCTGGGTTTGTTTCAAGGGATGATGTGGTTCTATTTTATTTTATTTAAAAGCAAAAAGATGAAGCCAGCATGACTGAAGTGCAGATATTTGACTCCTACTCACAAATTAAAAGCCTAGTGCCTGAATATTATATTGGGTTGTGAGCTTGTGGTATTTTACTACCTAAAGAAAGCAAGGGTCAACCAAAAAGCCAAGAAAAAACCTATCAAAACTATCTGAAGGCAAGTCACTGGTTGTAAATGTGTCTTGCTTATGTTACTGCATGTAAGCAAGCTCTATAAATCTATTAAAAATGCATTATAGCAGAAGACATAGTGGCAGCTCTAAGAAACAAAAGGAAACTAGAATTTTGGAGCTGGATTGATTGCTGTTGGAATCCTGAGCATTTTTTTCATGCAGTAAGATAGGAGTGAATGTATCAAGAAAAACCTCAACCAGCCACTAGAGAAACAAACTAAATGCCACCACCCCTACACTGGAAAAGTACAATCTTGGTGAGTGCTGTACTGTGAGTTACCAGAGCCAAAAGATACTTCAGGACTGTTTTCATAGGAACACTTGAGAACATCTTTGGACATCAAGGAGAATATTTCTTCAGGGAAAATGTGATTGTGGACACCACCAATGTTTGCCAAAGGGCCATGGGTAATAAGAATCAGTTTTCTGAGATTAGAGTCCAGTTGATGGTGTTCCCAATAGCAAAGAGCTCTTTGAGCTGTCACATTAGGCATATTTATTTTCCCTTCACTTCCCCTTCCCCAGCCATGATAAAGTAGTGAATAATGTGGTGCTGGGCATGTGTTCTGCACAGTCAGATTTTAATGAACAAGCAGACAGTGTACAAAGTTAACTCTCTTCAATCCTAAATGTTTCTTGTATCTGTCTAGAAGGAATCCTGAAGGGGTGTAGGTAGCAATTTCTAAACTTCTTTTTTTATTTTTTCCCACCTGCACTATAAGAACATTTTAGATTTGGGTTTGGGTTTTGTGGGTTTTTTTTAACTCTCTATTTAAAATAGCCCATTAGGAAACGACTGTATCTAGCTGAGAGTTTCTGTAACTTCGTAACCATGCAACGTTATGCAATGAGATGAGGAGGGAGGGCATGTACTTCACCATAAACCCAAGGCTTACACAAATCCAAGAGGGCAGGCAGGGAGTGGGGAGCCACCTGTGGCCAGGCTGTGACTGGGACAGCAGGAGCAGGATGCAGAAATGCTTCAGGGGGACTGGAAAAGAGAGTGAGCGGGGTGCCACTGTGTCACAGCAGAAAAACATGTTCTTTGTGTCCCAGAGGTGACAGACACATCGCTGTCTTACAGGGGGAGGATGCTGTGCCATGCAAAAATCCACTGGGGCAGGGATGGAGGAGTGGGGTTAAGTGGGAGGGGCATGGATACACCTCCAGTGCTTGCAGTAGGTTTGAAAATTTGCTCAGGTTTCCTCATGTGAGAGTGCCTGGAGAGCAACTGCTCTGCTTCCAACGTGCCCTGGCCATTTCTGCTCCCACATGTGTGTGGGGGCCTCCCCTGTGCTTCTGCATCCTTCCCTGGCTCCCTGAGCACTGCCCCACCTGCTGCCAGCTGAGCTGCAGGCCCTTCTCCTGCTGTGTCCCTTGAGTGGGGTTGGAGTACTTTGTAACTTACCTGGCTGAGTGAGGAAAACACTTGGGGTTCTTTTGTGAGATTGCAGCTGGTCACAGGCTGGTGGCCGCCTTTCCAGGTGGTCAGGTGCTACCCAGGCTCTTGGCTGAGGGCTCTACAAAATGCCTTGAGGATAGTGGCTACCAAGGCGGGCTGGCAGCACAGCTCGGGCTGGCGCTGCTGCCTGGGAAAAGCTCCGTGCGCCAAGCTGCTGACTGTCTCTGGGAGGCCAAGCAGCCTTGAAGGGCTGAGGGTGCTCCCTGTCCTTTGCAGAGGCAGCGAGGCTGTGCATGACACAGCTGAACCGTGGCAGCTCATGGGCCACAGCCTTCACCTGGCACGGCATTCAGAGTACCTTAACCATGCAACAGCCACCCAGCAGCAGCTTCTCAGCAGGCTTGGGTCGTCTTTCTGCTGAGAGAGGTAGAGAGGAGAATGAAAACTGCTGCAGGTTTCATGGACAGGACATCTACCTGTCAGTCTCCTAAAAATGGGTGTCACTTCAACACAAACCCACATCCACATGTGAAAACACACTAAGGATCAACCCATCCTGTAACAACTCATAGCAGAAGCCTCCCCTCCCTCTGCTCTTCCTGAAGAAGTTAAGGCAGTGTTTCCCTCCACACTGGCTGTGGGGTGTGCATGGACTGACTGCAGCCTCTGTATGGTTTGGTGCCTGCACAGCTGAGGATTCAAGGCAGGGGTTTAGGGTGGGAGTCTGCTGCTGCAGAATTGTCTGAAGATAACATTTCTGCAACCTGTACAGGGATTAAAAGGACGGTGGCATTAAGGCAACAACTTTCCAGTGTTTTCCCCCAAACTGAGGGCTCCTCATTCCTTCAGGGGATGCTTGTGTTTAATGCTTGTGTCTGTAACATCTTGCAAACAGCTCCAAAGTCATGGCATTGCTTACCACTTGGGATGTGTGCCTGCTTCAGCAACATTGCATTTCATAGCCAAACATAAGCCCAAATGTCAGCAGTGAGACCTCTGGGCAGAGCTGTCTTAACTGCCAAATTGCCTGGGAAATGCTGCCTGATAGCTTGAACAGATTTAGGGTTTTGCACTGCATGAAATACCTCCTATTTCCTCTCATGGGATGCTTTTCTGGCATGCTAAATCTCTTCTAGGTACATTCAAAGTTAATTACGTCTGAGTTTTAATTCATGCTGTCTGCTGGGCTGATAATCCTTCCCTCTCAGTGTGTCTTGGTGAGGATTCAGCAATTAGGCTTGGCAGGGCAGAGCTTCCTTGTACCTGTCCTTGTGTCATGGCACGTGCCCCAGCTCCTGCCTGAAGTCCCCCAGCCTCTGGTGCATGTGACAGGAGACTTGTCCCTCACCCCCATGGTCTGGGTGGTGGCACTGATGAGAGCTGCCCATGCCAAATCCTGCAGGGAGAGGAAGAAATGCACATCTGGAAATCAACTGATGGTTAGAGATGGAGTGAGCACCTCTGGGCTGTGCCAGGACAAGGGCAGGCAGGTGGACCTTAATTGCCTTCAGCTGTAATTTCAGTTTGACCTGAAGTGCTCCTGGGGTTGTTAGGCAGAAACCCAGGGCTGTTTAGATGGGAAGAGATTCCTGGAGGTGGTCTGGTCGAGCTCCCCTGTGCTTAAACAAGGTCACCCAGATCTGGCTGCCTAAGACCATGTCCAGTTGGGATTTGAGTATCTTCAAGGNTAAAATTTTTTTCTCTAAATTAAGTTTCCCATGTAGGTACTGCTAAATGTAAATCAAATGAGCAATCCACAGGATTCTTAGCAGCTTATCCTGGAGAAGATGGCAGGTTTAAGACTGACATCCCTTCCTTGCAGCTGCCCATACTCCACCCGGTACAGGTGCCATCCCCTCTGAAGCCCTTGGGGTGTTGACTCATCCTGGGGGTGGCCCTTCCCTTTGGATGTGTCGCTGTTTGCCGCCTGCCCGGTGTGCGCCGTGTCCCTCCAGGGCCGAGGCAGCCGGAGCAGCCGGAGCAGCCGGAGCTTTCCCCGCCGCTGGTGCTGCAGCCCGGCCCGGCCCCAGCCGGCACCGCCGCAGAGGCTGCGCCCGCAGGACGGCACCTCCGAGCGAGCCACTCGCACGGCTCTTGGGCTTTGTGCCTCCCGACACATCCCACACCTTCCCGGTGAATGGAAATCTGCTTAGGGATCACTGGCAGCACACCCACTGAGCGGATCCTTTGGGGAAGAAAGCGGATCGTTACTGGGATGCTCCAGGGAAGAGACCAGTGTCAGTGGGAAGATAAAGGCAGGGGAGCAAAGCAGTGGGGAGAAAGAGAGGCTCTATGGCCACTCCTGCCATTGTAAATTGCTTAATGAAGCCACGAGAAGAATTAAAATCCCCAATTAAATCACATTCCTATAGCTCACATCCTGTACCAGACCCTCACTGAGCTCTAGTCCACATCTTGCCCCAGACTTTTTCTGCCACTAGTGACAGATCTCTGAAGAGAAGGTACTTGCAGTAACACAAAAACTGTGATCCAGATATTGACATCAGTTAAAGAAAAATAAAGTAACCACTGCTTTTAAATTAAACAGTGGTGGAGCCAAATACTTGACTTGTTGGGTTTTGTCCCTTCAAACATTCTTTGTTATGCAGTTTAGGAAATGTCATGTCTAAGACATCCTAAGGCAAAAAAGCAGGTGAAATTATGTGAATGATAGGAGATGGATGGAACAGAGACAGGGCAAGCTATTCAGGCCAAGCTGCTGCACCTGCTCAGAAATTTAATCTAGTCTTAAAGCAGCCTGGCCTGGCAGAAGCTAAAAGGAAACAGGAATTAAGGCCATGGCACATCCCATTTTAAGCTTTCACACCTGTAGTTACATTATCCTTGCCTGGGCCTGTTACACTCCTCTGTTCCCTTGCTTAGCCCAAGGCACAGGAGTTTTGTGTTTCATAAACCCCTCTGACTTCCTGAAACTTCCTCCTGCATCTCTTGCAGAGCTGTGTTGATGGCAAGTGGTGATAGAAAATGAGCTTTGTCACTGCAATGGATGCAAGCAGTGTGATATCTGTAACTCACAAAAGGATGCATTTGGGGTTACTCCTGAGCCCTGAAGTAGAAAAAGGAGCTACTCTCTCATCTTCCCAGTCCTTCTTGCACCAAAGTTAAAGAATCGCTCACAGAATCTAGTTAGTTGTAAATTTACTTCTCATCTCCCAGCTAGTTGCAGATAGTTCCCCCTCACCACCACTATTCCTCCTCCTTTAACTTGTCTGTGGTCCAGCCAGGGCTGTTGCTGGTCCACGTTCAGCCTGGAGCGCAGGGTAGGTGAAAGAGGAGACTGCAATCCTGGGCTCTCCCTTCTCTCCCCGCACAGGTTAGAGGGAGAAATAAGAATTCCCTGCGTGCAAGGAGTGCCACCTAACGGCCTGTTGAAGGATCCCAAAGCTCCACAGAGCCTGCGGTCTTGGCTTTTTGTTTTCCATACACACGAGTATAGGAAACCACACACACGTATTTTCACACATAGTGAAATGCAAGTCTCATGGTCTGTCTGCCCACAAACCACATTCAAGGCTAATTTTATGCAGTCTTTACACTCGTATTTTTAAAAATAGTTTCTTAAATCCCCAGACTTCAAGACAGCTGTAGGAATCCAGATGCAAGTAAGAACGTGGGTATCATGTTCACATCACTCAGTTGGAGTGCAAAATTGATGAATGCTGGCTATCTGTTAAGGAGCAGCTGCTGGAGACCAGTGGTTTCACTGCTGCCTTCACCATGTCAGGCAGCAACAATCGTGGTCATAGGGGGATGTAGGTCAGGTGTAACCTCACGAGGACACCTGCTCCAACCTTTCAGTGGCCTTTCAATTTAAGGTGACAAAATTCCACTAAAGGCACAGCCATGGTGTTCTAGGATGAGCAGATCCAGCAGAGGTGAAGCAAACTGCAGAGGTGGAAGTTTCTTAACACTCTCCAGAGTACTCTACATCATCACACCCTCACCATGGATTGCTCCAACCACTTAGAAGAGATGTCCATCTGGCTTTTCCTCAGAAACTTGCTGCTGATTCCCTCTTGCTGTTACCCTTCAGTAAAGCATACCTTGCTTTCCTTGAAGAGATGCTGTGTGTATGGAAAATACAAGAGAACTGAGGGGGGGCTCCAGAAGAACACACGAGGAAGAAAACCCTTACAAGCCACTTAATCTATTGCACATCCTCCTGCTGCACCAGGGGAAGTTTGAATAGCTACTTTGCACCTCAGGAATTATTACTCACTTCTTGTCCAGTTATGACTAAGCCCTCTCTAGCCTTTGATTTTGTACTAGATTATTAGCTAGTGACCTTCATTACACTGCTCCAGAGGCAGGTAGCACAGCCTGTTCCAAATGAACAATATTTCTCTGGTTGTTCTCTTGGAAAATGTTCCTAGAAAGGGGGCTTAGGTAAGAGGTTCCTGATTCCACACTCTGAGCAGCAGGGCCTGCCCTGCCTGAGGGGCTTGCTTCCACCTAGACATAAATAGCCTCCTCATCAGCTTAAGCAGAGGCATTAGGGTTGAACTTGCTGAGAGAATACACCTCTCCCACGTGACCAGGTGAAAATGAACAGTGGTTGGACTAAGGGAGAGATGAACACACATTATTGCTTTTAAAATAAGTTACAAAGCAGACTATTTCTATTGCATATCTTCTTGCAAGATACTAACACATTTTAGTAGCCCTGAGAAAAATCCTTCCCACTGCTTCAACAGAACTCAAGTATTATGGGAACATTTCCATAAAGTAAAAAATACTTGCCAATATTTGACCTTTGAGATTGCTTGCCTGATAACCAGTCTCAAGGCAACTGAAGAGCAGTCTCGTATTATAATAATGAAAGAACCACATAACCCCCACTAAGGTGGTTCTAACCTCTGGAACTCCTCTCTGAATCATTCAGAGCAATCCGAGTAAGGTCACCACAAAATGAGATGGCTTTTCCCTTTACTTTGCAGAACCTCCTGCTGACAAAATGCACACACAGGCTTGACCCTCTTTCACAGCTGCTTTGCCTCAGAAATGGAGATTTTACTTGTTTCTCAGATTTCCATCCAGACAACCTATGCTGCACTTCAGTGAAGTTTGTTTGTTCAAGGCTCGCTGACAGCTCGTGTTGTTCCAGGCAGTATCTAAACTCACTCAAGGACACAGAGAGCCAACAGAGAAGATGAAATTTCTCACCTTTGACCCACATTGAACAGTGTATTTTAAATACATACTGGTAGTCATTGTTATCCTTGGGGGTAGGACACTGTATTCAAGCATAACAGTTTAAAGAAATAGCATTTGTAGTGACATACCCAAAATGAAGGTGGCCATGACCCATTAATAACAGCCTGCAATAAGCAGCAACTGCAAAGCTTTCCTCTCTGGATAAAAGAGATCTTGGCATTAGAATACTTCCTTGTAAAAACACATATGACAGAGGTGCTGTTTTTCCATAGCTAATCCAGAATTGCTCAATTGTTTGGACAAAGATCTATTTTAGGACATAGACTTGCCTACAGCTTAAGTTCCCCCCTCCCTCAACAGGCTACACTGTTCACTAAATTCCTCATTTGCTTTCTGTTTGTCATCCAAATGAACAATTTAGAAGTAAGAGAAGACACTAGGAAAAAATCTCCACATATAACAATTCCCACAATCTTTCTCCTTTACTCCCATCTGTCACAGTAGGAAAGACAAATGAGGAAACTGCAGAGAACAACTGTAATGGAAATACCTCAAAAATGCTTCGTGATGTGAGAAATCCTTTGTGGTGCAACTCTCTTGCTCATCTTAAAAACATATGATAATACAAATATTTCTTGGTAGTCCTGTCCTTGAAAATGTCAAGTATCACTGGAAACACTGATAGATGCTGCAGCTTTAAGAAGGAAGTATGGAAAATTGGCATGGCAAAGCAAGTTTTACTATCAGTATTTGTAAAATTTTTCACAGAAGCGCAACAACAGTGAAACTGTTTTAAAAACAGGATGGAGAAAGCAGAAGTTGATGCAATCTGTATTCACCAGCACCTGTTTTTACAGGGAAATTTTAAAAGGAAAATTGTTAATACTTAGAGCCTTAAAAAAGGCTCTAATAAACAAGACTTATCAAACATACAGCTGAACCCACTGGTAATTAACACAAAATGTCCAGGCTTAGTGGTAATTTAAACTTCAGTAACAATTTATTCAAAGTACACAAGAACAAAGTGATTTACATTAGACTTCTGTAGTGTCAATATTTTTAAAAATATGAAGCATTTAAAATTAGTTAAGAGAGCAGCAGTAATAAACATGTATGAGCCAGGCTGATACAGCCATTTAAAATTACAGTAGCAAGATATAAAACAATTTTGTTTAAAAGCTGTTTAGATAAAATAATTTTAATTTTATGTTTGAGCAAACATACTTACAATCAGTTTTACTGATTGTAAAGAATCAAGCTGTTTAATGCTTAACCTGTTAAATGCCCTAGTGCAGCATGGTATCAGGAAGCTCAGACAACAACACATGAGCCTGGCACTCATAACTTTCTGTGGCACAATGGCTTCAGTACCCAGCTGACTGGCCTGCTAACCAGCAAGCTGGCTGGCTGGCTTCCAGAAGAAGCAAAATAAAGACTGCCAGGTAATGTCACTTTAATCCTAATTTGTCCTGTATAGCACTGGAAGTTCAACTGGGAAATCATGAAAGCTTTTATGACATGTCCAGGAACAGTCTTTACCAGTTTTCCTAGCAGCATTCCACACAATTTTTACTTACTAGTGTGAGGATACGGAGGATACGGAGTTACATTTAAAATTCCATTTCAGAACAGGCACAAACGAGTGTAACCACAGCTAAGCAAATCCTGAGCAAATTACCTTTCAAGCAATGTTTCCAGACCTGGTTTATCTTTTTGAGAAACTTTTTGCTGTTTTATGCAAGACAAGAATCAAGATGTTCATTTATTTGAGATTCCAAAACGTCAGTCCCGCAGACAGGACAGCTGACTTTTCTCTCCTGCCTCACAGGATTGCTAGGACTTGCAGAGGACTGTGTAAGTTCAGCTTTGGTTTTTGTAGCTGTGGTGACATCAGTACCCCCCTTTTTGATGAAATACTTTTCAAAGGCAGTTTTGTCTTCCTGTTTTGGCCATCGCTGCAGCGTATTAACACAATCAAAGCTTTTTTTCTCAGATGCACCCTGAGCTCTTGGGGTCTGCTCCAAACAAATTTGTTTTGGTGACCAGTTAGAAGATGGCATAGGCCTCTTGCCAGGGGGTGAGCCTTGGCTTGATGTTCCCTCAGTAACACGAGCCATCCTAGCAGGCAATAACCCACAGTGGTTCTCGTCGTCCTCTGTACTGGCAGCAGAGGGTTTCGGAAACTCACGCTTCACAGCTAAGCTGCTCTTCTCACTGGCACCACTGGCATCAAGTGGAAAGAAGCTCCTGTGGGGTGATTTCTCCAGTTTCTTCTCATTTTTAGGGATTGGCACTGTCCTTACTGCTGAATGATGCAGTGAGCCATGTGCTTCACTGCTCCCAGCGGGGCTGCTGGCATTTGTGTTTTTTTCTGAAAGTACACCGTCTCCTCCTCCAAGCCGATATCCTGTCCCACTGAAAGGTGTCAGGTCTTGCATACCAAGTGTTTGTGTCTTGCCTGCAAAGTCACATTGAAAAACTAGTTAATGACTTTTTCATTAAAAAATCATGGGCTTAGTATTCGAGGTGCTTCACACAAAAAAATCTGCTGCTTGAAAACAGCGCATCAAACTGAACTTTTTGTAGACAATTCAGTTGAGGAGCAGCCTAGAAGTGCAAAAAACCCCAGGCCCTGTTTTTTGGCTATGTAACATTAATATCTAAACCAAGCTTATGTAGTATTTGATCCATATTCGTTCAAGACAAAAATCAGTTTGGAAAAGGAAACAAAAATCATAAAATACCTTTGTTAGCTGACTTGACATGTGGAGGTTTTGCTGGCTGAGTTTTCTGCTTGGACTTCTCTGAGAATTTCTCTGGCTCCTTCACTTTGGTGAAGGTGCCCCCACATGTCCTCTGATGCTCATCCCACCAGAAGTCATGTGCAGAGGGTGCTCTGTTCATCGAGCGCTTCACGTATCCAAAGTAAGGGGCTCTGTTCTGGCAGGGGCCATTGCACCGCCACCAGTGCTGGCGGTACAAATTGATCTCATCATAGAAATCGTGGTAGATCTGCATTAAAGTAAAACAAAACAAAAAAGGCATTCAGGAAGTTACAAATTTTACATCACTAGCTCTGTAATGTTCTTTTAAAAATCAATTTCTGGTCAATTCCTTTCACTGCTGTTGTGATTTTTACATTACCGATTAAAGGAGATGGGCCTGGGTAAAATTTGATCAATATTTAGCTACAATTAAAAAAGCTTTAAAAGAAAAAAAGAAAATATGTAGGATTATGTCTTGGTTATCTTGTTTGAACTGCAATAAAATCACTTTGGTAATCTATCTACAATTTCACCTAGAAGATGCAACTGTTAAGAATGAACAATACCAGTATTATATTGTCCTTTCAGCTATAACTTTAATTGATTTTATTAGATACATTATTTTTAAATATTGACATAAATATCATTACTCTCTGCTGGCATAAATCTTGACTGCTCTTCACATGAAGCACTTCTGTCCCTGCTACAACTTAAGTTGCTTAACCTGCTACAACTTAAACTGCTTAAATTGTTTCTAGTTTACCACAGAAGCTTAAAGAAAAATTCTTACAGAGAACATACCTGAAAGTTATATGACTAACAACTCACCACATCTTCCTCAACCTGTTCCCACCACCATCCCCAACCAAATCACTATGGAACTGGCACACACTGGGATGCAAATCTGTACTGGTACCAGCTGTGGAGTGTCTAACAAGAAGATTACTTACTCCACACCAGTAGAACCCCATACCAGGAAGAAAGCTCTGTTGAATCAGGAGAAGAGGATTATTCTTACTGTGACATTGGCTCCTGTCAGGAGGTTAATGCGTCGCATGTGCTTGCAGAACTCCGGTCCGTGCGACTCGCGGTCCTTGTAGTTATGAGTAACAAAGAGCAGGGCATGGATCATTTCGTGCAGCAGGGTCTGAAATGATGCAACCATTAGGTATCTACTGAAAAGCACTGCATTTTCAGCTTCATGATTAACCTCCAAGTGTTTCGCTCCTCTACACTGATTGTGGTACTGATCTTACCTTTGATTATTCACGTATTCAGTCTGGGCCATGAAAACATAATACTTTGATCTATCAAACCAAATTACCCCTATTCCCACATCCCTAAAACATGCTGCAGAAAATCACTACAATAAGCAGCATTCCAAAAAAGAGAAACAATCGTCAAACTTAAATCACATCTTTAAAGACATCATCCCCGACACAACCCCAAAAAAGAGCCATTTTTGAGCAGGCTGAAACTCCACAGCTTTCTTGTTCTTTGGCAAATCTGAATGTTCAGCCAGCTCAAAGCAGCAGCTCTGGCAGAGGCCAAAGAAACAACACGAAGTCATGTTAACTCATATCCTATATCCTTATTTTCTGCTGTTGGCCTTTTTGAAACTACAGTCCCTGTTTGGTTTAAATATTAAAGGATAATTTAGAAGTTAAATTTTTAGGGTGGTTTTTTTCTCTTTATAAAGTCAATTACATAAACAAGTGACTTCAGACTGCTACTTGGAGTTGCCCACTTAGAAACACAAAACTAAAGACTACCATGGTATTGCAGCACAAGCCACACAAACATAGGAGTAAAGCCACCACTATTTTGTGATCCGTAAGTTATTGCATCAAAGAATCCCACTATGAAATCTAAAATGTTTGTATGGAGCAGAGGAGGGGGAGGCACAGTTCACTTGATGTGCAGATTCACAAGCCATGTTCAAGTACCTCCACAAGATCCTTCCTCGGCCGTAACTTTAGAAGTGGCTCACTGAGACGAATGGAACACAGCCCACTTCTTTCGTGATAAGAACAGATGCCAGCAGAGCTGAAAGGAAAAACAGAAAGAAAATATAAAAATATATTTGTTTCTGTAACACATGAAGAAAATGGAGAATTTAAGTTAAAATGCCATTCCCTGTAAACACATGCTAGGTCACTCAGAACATGATAAAAATCACTTTGCATGGTTACTTGAAGAACTCAGCATTGTTAAGCAAAGAAAAAAAATCCACACGTTTCTTAGAGAAGAAAAACCTGTTCTGAAAGCAGAATGTTTCCTTTAGAACTTGTGATAGACTGAAATACACTACACAGAGGCTGGAGATTCACAGCAACAAGCACTGACTTAATTGCTGCTTGCTTCAATTCCACTCCCCACCCTTCGTCAACTTTTGACTCTTACCGAACCCACAAACACCTTCACTTCTGCGCACTAATCCAGCAAACACCACATTTTTGTCTGTGTTAGTCTTACTGAGTTAGTCCTCTAGCAGTGCAATTCAGACTCTTTCCACGTGTATAAAGAAAACCGCAATCAGCAGAGGATGAGGGGGAGGGACTCCAGAGCCAGCAGTTCCATCTGCTGCAGAACTGTAGACCGCACTTCAAAGAGTCCTGGGTTTGTTCAACCTCAGATTTCTTCTATATTTCCCTTCCTCGTCTATTCTAAGTTCTCCTAATATCCTACGACTGGTTCACATTTGCCTTTCTGCCGTGCAGTAAAACTATCATGAAGACTAAGAACCAGAGCAGCAACACGAGTACACACCATCTTCTTCCATGTTAACATCCCTCCGGCTTTGCCTGCACCCCGGGGAAGGCCAGGGACGAGAGATGCACGGCAAAGGACACAACGACCGCGACCAACTCAGCTCCGCCGTGCGGGCTCTGCCAGAGACGCGGGACAGCCAAGGGCCGGGAAGGGAGGGGAAGCCGTGGCGCCAGCGGGGCACCGCGAGGAGCAGCACACAGCAGACAAGGACAGCCCTTCCCTGCCTCCCCGACGCTCCACACGCCCGGGCGGGCTGCGGCCCCACGCGTGCCGCCCTTTCCCCGCCCCGACACGGCGGAGGCACGGCGGGCAGCTCCCCAGACATTCCCGAAACACAAGGATCGGCCTCCCCGCCCTGGCCACACGCTCGGCCCCGGGGCCGCACCTGGTCATGCGGGGGCTCCAGGACACCGTGACAGCGTCCAGCTTCCCCCAGAAGAGCGTCTGGTTGAACTGCACGAACAGGGCGTGCACATCGGGGCTGGGGTCCAGCAGCTCCCACGCCTCGTCCACCACCGACAGCGGGCGGAGGGGCGAGCGGTACGGAGAGACATCAGAGCGCTTCNCAGTCGGACGGGGACCGGGACCTTCAGGAGCACCGGCAGCGCATCCAGGCGCTGAGCGAGGAGACGGCGCAGAGCCTGAAGCGCAATGTCTACCAAAACTACCGGCAGTTCATCGAGACGGCGCGGGAGATCAGCTACCTGGAGAGCGAGATGTACCAGCTCAGCCACATCCTCACCGAGCAGAAGGGCATC
>VZRX01009128.1:19144-47919 GCA_013398075.1 Notiomystis cincta | reverse complement strand
TCCAGGCCGACCGTGACGACCCCGCGCTGGGCGCCCGCCGCGCCGCCGGCGCCGACCCCTTCCTGCCGCTGTCGGCCAAGGATGCGGCGGCCAACGAGGAGGGGCGGCAGCGCACTCTCACCACCCTCCTGGAGAAGGTGGAGGGCTGCCGCGACCTCCTGCCCGAGAGCCCGGGCAAGTACCTGGTCTACAACGGCGACCTGGTGGAGTACGACGCGGACCACATGGCGCAGATCCAGCGGGTGCACGCCTTCCTCATGAACGACTGCCTGCTCGTGGCCACCGCCCTGCCCAACCGCCGCGGTGCCTACCGCTACGACGCCCTGTACCCCCTGGACGGGCTGGCCGTGGTCAACGTCAAGGACAACCCGCCTATGAAGGACATGTTCAAGCTGCTCATGTTCCCCGAGAGCCGCATCTTCCAGGCGGAGAACGCCAAGATCAAGAAGGAGTGGCTGGAGGTGCTGGAGGAGACCAAGCGTAACCGCGCCCTCAGCGAGAAGCGGCGCCTGGAGCAGGAGGCCCTGCCCCGGCCCGCCCCAGCGCCCCCCGAATCCACCAACCCCTTCGACGAGGATGAGGACGAGGAGGAGGAGGATGAGCCCTCTGCTGAGGAGGAGGTTGTCGACCTCTCGCTCGAGTGGATCCAGGAGCTGCCCGAGGACCTGGACGTCTGCATTGCCCAGCGGGATTTCGAGGGGGCGGTGGACCTCTTGGATAAACTCAACGAGTACCTGGCGGACAAGCCCGTGAGCCAGCCCGTGAAGGAGCTGCGGGCCAAGGTGGACGAGCGCGTCCGGCAGCTTACGGACGTTCTGGTGTTCGAGCTGTCTCCGGACCGCTCGCTGCGAGGGGGGCCGCGGGCCACCCGCCGAGCCGTGTCCCAGCTCATTCGCCTGGGCCAGTCCACCAAGGCCTGCGAGCTGTTCCTGAAGAACCGGGCGGCCGCCGTGCAGACGGCCATCCGGCAGCTGCGCATCGAGGGCGCCACGCTGCTCTACATCCACAAGCTCTGCCATGTCTTCTTCACCAGCCTCCTGGAGACGGCCAGGGAGTTCGAGACGGACTTCGCCGGCAACAACGGGTGCTACTCGGCCTTTGTTGTCTGGGCCCGCTCGTCCATGAGGATGTTTGTGGATGCCTTCAGTAAGCAAGTGTTTGATAGCAAAGAGAGTTTGTCAACTGCGGCAGAGTGTGTCAAGGTAAGAGAGTCCACAGAAGGGTGTGGTGGGACACAATAGCTGAAATAAAGGCTTCAAAGCTTTAAATTCTCTTTTCTAACTCTAGTTTAGTTGTTGACTCTTGTGTGGGTCTCCAGAGAGTTTCCTGCGTTGAAAGGTTAATATTCATTCGAAGTTTGTTTGTTTTTTTTTTTTCAATTTAACAGAGGAAAGCCTTAAGGTCATAATACACGTCAAGAAAAACCCTGCTTTTATCAGGAGTGCAAAATATGTTGATTCTTAATTTGCCTTTAACTAGTAGAAGTCCTAAAATTTACATAAGCTACATCCGAATTATAAGTACTTCAAAACTTTCTCTTTGTTTTCTGAGGCTGTTCTGAACTACATTTTCTTTCTTTTTTTTTGCAAGACTAACTTTCTCACATTAGGGTTTCTTTCAGCTGCTAATTGGAAGGGAAAAAAAACCCCTTGTGTGAGTGGGTTATAACATAATTGTCCAGAGTATTTTTAACAGCCAGGGTTTATCTTTCATTATTAATTTCTCATTTATGAGATTCTTAAAGCATGAGAAGTAAGTATGACTGACCCTTCTCAGTTTTCTGAGATAAATTTGGTAAATGTGTAAGATGTAAAGGGAGCCTGCACAGTAAAAACATCCTTTGCTTCGCTTTGTTATCCCAGGTAGCTAAAGAGCACTGCAAGCAGCTGAGCGAGATTGGGCTGGATCTCACCTTCATCATTCATGCCCTCTTGGTGAAGGATATCAAAGGTGCTTTACAGAGCTACAAGGATATCATCATCGAGGCCACCAAGCACCGCAACTCCGAGGAGATGTGGAGGAGGATGAACCTGATGACTCCAGAGGCGCTGGGGAAGCTCAGGGAGGAGATGAGGAGCTGTGGGGTGGGCAATTTTGACCAGTACACGGGAGATGACTGCTGGGTCAACCTTAGTTACACTGTAGTAGCTTTCACTAAGCAGACTATGGCCTTCTTGGAGGAAGCATTAAAGCTTTACTTTCCAGAGCTGCATATGGTTCTTCTGGAGAGTCTTGTGGAAATCATCCTGGTGGCTGTCCAGCATGTCGATTACAGCCTGCGCTGTGAGCAGGACCCCGAGAAAAAAACATTCATTCGGCAGAACGCCTCTTTCCTCTATGAAACTGTCCTTCCTGTTGTGGAAAAAAGATTTGAGGAAGGAGTTGGAAAGCCAGCCAAGCAGCTACAGGATCTGAGAAATGCCTCGAGACTGTTGCGTGTAAATCCGGAAAGTACCACCTCTGTGGTGTGAAGTGAACCCAACTGCTCCCGTGAGCAGGGAGGTGGCAGCACTTACTGACGATGCTGGACACTGAGTAGATGAACTAAAGGAGGGGTTTTTGGGTCCCTGAAAGATGGAGGACTCTTACCTGCTGCATTCCAGGAGCTGAAGACTTTGAATCAGTGCCTGCAAGCATGCAGTGCTTTACTGAGTGGATGGGGTGTGGGGAAGTGAGAAGGTGGAGGTCACGTGTCCTTGGACAGCATATCCTGTGCAAAGGGCTTTTGTAGATTTGTGACTTAGGAAATAACTGTAATACACAAGTTTTGGCCAATTGTTTGTGAAAGTCTTACATATAATATACAGCATATGGCAGGAAAATATCAATTCTTATCACGTCACTGTGGCACTTCTCTCTTAAGGCAGTGTTGTGGTAGGAGGGGAAGTGCTGAAGCATTCCCAGGGTGTGGTATTCAGTGAGGCACAGCCACCATCCAGATGTGACTCAGCACTGCAGATAAATGACATGGATTTGCACAATGTGATTTGTGTGGTAGCAATGCAGACTGTTCAGTTTCTTTAACATTGAGATTATCTTCATTCATTTCAGAGGCAGATTGAAATAAAAATGTTTTTAGTGTAGGTTCTGGTGTTTGGGTGAAGGGACTTCTGTTTAATAAGCTGGCCTGTCAGCCTGAATTATAGCTGTCTGAAAACAAACCTGCTGTCAGAAGCATTTGTTCCCTTCAAGAGAAGTGAGAATAAATTGCTTCCCTTCCTCTTTGTGTTCCTCTTCCATGTTTTCTCATGGATCTAATTGGGGTCATGTCCACTTGGCGAAGTGTGCTTGAGGTGCTGTCACAAATGCATTATGGGCCATTGTCTGCTGGTAGGAAGCATAGTGAAGAGGCATAAATGCTCTTGAGACATGCAGGGCAGGGAGAGGGACTGTTTCATTTGGAAGAAATGGAATGCTGGTTTTGCTGTGCAGAAGCAGCACCTGGTGAAGAGACTGGGGCTTTTTGTAGGAGGTGTGAACTTTGAGATACACTCTGTCTCCTGCAAGAACTAGCATAATTTCCTGTAATACAGCAATAACCAAGAGCTATCTGTTTTTGCAGAAATCACAAGGATTTGATTGGCAATTCTATTGTTGATGGGGAAAGTTTAGATAAATGCTCTTATGTTTGGATTGAATGGTGTTGGCTGTCTCATGCAGTGCATGTCTGTGAAAATAAAATAAGCCCAGTCTTGTGTCAAGGCTGGCTTTGGAAAGCTGTCAGCATCAATTTCTAAGCTCTGCAACTTTCTTCCCCTGTAGTGCAAACTTTCTTAGTTGTGAGGAAATCATGTTACAGCTAAGGAACCTTGGATAAGTCCCTCAAGAAGTGTCCTTAAGTGGAATAAGAAAGTATCCTATTCTTGTAGCTCTTTCAAATTAAAGCTTTTGCAGTTTGTATCATGGTAATGAATGCCTTGTGACTGCCTGAACAAACAAAAGGTGTCACTAGTGAAACATTCTGCTTAACTGTCATAGTGAAGCTTCTTCATTTCTCCCTGTTTTCACAGTGCTAGTTCAATGCAGTTTTCACTTCAGTGGCTTGGTTTTGTTCTCTTGCTCTTTGGATGCCTTTTGAACTGTCACATTTTGCAAGGCATCCTATTGTCTCTGCTCACTTGCTTTTCAGTGTTTGGGCCTTTTGCTCCAGCTCACAAAAAAAAATGTCATACAAAATGTTTTTAAAGGGTAACTTAACTTGTTCCCAGATGAATGGATTGAAAACCAGTGAAACAGGTCTACTTTTATTTCAAGGGACAGGGACAGTGAGAGTTAGAACTTGTGTAACATGTTCTGTCTGAGAGAGAGAGGCCTACTGGTGTTAATTTCAGTAGTGAACTGTTTTTGATGTCAGAACCTAGTGAATTATAGCAAATATAATCTCTGTTCTCTGTTTAAAGTGGGAAAGGTGTCAACCTAATCTGAGAAATGCTTTCAAGTGAATTGTAAGTGAGAGCTCTGTGTGGTGATGGGTATTTCAGAGGAGAGGGAGAAGTGATGGCTTTCTTTCCTGTGAACACAGGTATATATTTTTTTTTAACAGCAGAACAAAGCAGAAGAAATACAGATGAGCCTTATCTTTGTGTTTGCAAGAGAAGGGTTACATCTGGAACTCTAAACTGATTGTTGTGATGCTTGAGGATTTTATGCAAGAAGCTGAATTGCAGTTTCCCATTTCCCAAGCATTAACATAAGGCTGAAAAGGAGGAGAGCCCTATCCATGTTTCTATTGCAAGCTGGTGTAGCTCAGCTTACCCTCATCAGAGGATGAAATGTAGAATGTAATTCTGCCACATGCTCTGTTATGCCTCTGTCACTGAGCCCTTCATCAGTCTATTTATGGCACACTGAGCCTGCTGATTTTGTCTCTGCTGTCACCCATGGAGCAGTGGGCTCATGCTGATGCTGGTTTTAATGGTTTTCATTTGGGTCATCAAACATCATGTTCATGTGCCCGTCACAATTCAAACCGGTGTGGATTTGTATAAACTGCTGTCAGTGGCATTGATATTTTGTAACTTGTGAGTCTATTAAAGTCATAATAAAAAAAACAACATAAAGAAAATGGTGTGGAATTAAATGAAACTAAACACCCTTTTATGTTAACTTAGTTAACAGAGAAAAATCAAAGTATGCTGAGTCATGATTTAATAAATTTCAGTTTTGGAATGGCACTTTTCCTGAGCTGTACACTTGGGGATAGTGTTGTTCAAGTTGGGATTTGCAGTAACTACTGAATGATACAATAACAGTTCTGCTGACTTGAGAAAGAACTAATAGTGTTTTTTTGAGACAACTGCATATAAAATTCGATTTCCTTTAGCTGCTGTGACAAAATTGTATAATTTTTTTTTGATTCAGATAAATTTATGTATTAGAATTTAATGCAATAACTTCTCTGAACAGTGAAGACCATGTATTAAAACTTTTGGACATACAGCACTAGTGGTGTATTTGTTTTGATCATCAGAAAGAGGATGTTGGTTTGAAGTTGGACTTCCAATGAAGTCAGAGAGCTTCAGGTCAGTCCCTTTTGAGGGAGAGGTGAGCAGCAGCCAGCTGGTGAAAGCCAAGTGATGTCACTTGAGTTCTTAGAAAGTCACTTCAGGGAGTGATGCAGGAAGAAGACGTTTTTGGACATGGAGAGAGCTGTACACCCGTCTGATGGGACTTTGGGTGGGTGTGTGATGAATTATCAACACCCAGGCAGTGTAACGCTGAAGGGTTTTGTTAGCTTCCAGACTTTTGTGTCTGGAGTGCCCCCGCACTTGCCTTGGATGCTGAACGTGTAGTACAGCCTGTCCTCTCACTAGGTGGAGCTTTGTGCCCTGAAACCTCAGCAGGCTGTGAGCAGGCACGGGCGTGGAGGCCGTGCCGATTTGCAGTGTGGCTTGGCAGGTTTTGGGGAGAGCAGATCCTGCCGGGAATGATCCAGATGTCAGAGTCAACTCTTTTTCATTCCTTGGTAGTGCTTGTGTTCTGCATTTTCTAGTTCTTGTCCTGTTCGTTTTTTAGTTCTTTATGTTTTCCTGTGGTGCTTCTACACCATTGGCAGGTGTCCTGCAGAGTCTCTCACCTTACTCCTTTTCCTTAAGGTAGGTACCAACAAGGGATTTTTGTTCTGCCTGAAAAACACTGCTCCTCAAGCCCCTGCAGAGATGTGAGAAGTTGCTTGTCCCAGCTACAGTTTCATGTCTCATATAAGATGCTCAAATTAGTGACTGCTCAAAGTCAAGTTTATGTGACCTGTGGTCATTTTACTTCAGTACTGGACTGAAATTCCTGTGTAACTTCATGCTCACAGCACAGCTTTGCACTCCAGCACAGTAACTCAGACAGTCCCTGCCACCTATCATAACTTACACACTCTTGGTATTCCCTTTGCTGCACAACTGTTACAATTTAATTGGGTTACCTTTTACTTAAAAATGTTTGTAGTTTTGCAGACGCTTCAGTGTATTTTCTCTAGAGAAAATCAAATCTGGCATGGGGTTTATATGTCAAGCAGCTCTGTGAGCATAGGCATCTTTTTCCTCACAGCTTCAGGAATCGTGAAACACCTTCAATCCCTGCAAAGTCTCAGGGATAGTGGAGAGAGAAACACTGCAAACGGTGGGGAAAACAGATTTATGTCATTTACCATTTCAAGGAATGTTGACTGGAGTAATAGATCAGAATTGGATTGAGCCACCTTGGACACGGAGTTGTTACCTCTTGTGTATTTAGGAAACTTTGCTAATCCAACTTCAGCAGCCTCTACATGCCCTGTAATGCAGTTCTCAGTTTCAGGGTTACCAGCTGAACTAGATTCCCTGCTACAGATGTGCTCAGTTTGACACAGCAGAGAGAAGGTACTGGCAAGGGACCTGGCCTGTGCTGACCACTGACCAAGAGTACCCTTCCTGTGGCTTTATGTGGCTGATGAGGGCAGTTTGAAGGCAATTTTAGACAACCCTTCTGTGGCCCTGTGGTATTTATTCTCTCTCCCTCCCCATGCAGTAGCCGCATTCCTGTCGATGAGCAGAGCATCCCACTTCCCACCCAAAGGAAGATGCCGCGGGAGGATGGGGAGAAGCTGCTCCCCAGGTTTCTCGAAGCGAGCTGCGGTGGCGCAGGGTCACCAGCGGGGGTCCCAGGGGAGCGGTGCCCTGGAGAGCGTCCCCTGGGCTCAGGGAGCGCAGGCACCACCCGCGGGCAAACACGGCTGCGTTCGACCCGTGCTCACCGCCCGCTGCAAGAGCAAGGCTGGTACGAAAGCTGAGGGACTGATCTCTGCGTGTCAAGGCAGGAACCGGACCCTGAGGCAGCGTCTTAGATTGCCCAAAATATAATGTGGCTCTCCAGCTGTTGGGAATCTTGTTCAGGTGTGCTAGAAACATCTTGGCATGTGATTAGTGAATGCATTGCACTAGGAAGGTGGACCAGGGAGAAGAGCAGGTAGTGTTAACTTCACTGCTGCTTGGGAAAAACTTGGAGATGCTCGGATTGATGATGTTGTCAAATCATTAAAAAAAAATTTACAGCATACAGTTCTTCATCTAATTGCACCAACACACAGAGTTCTTCCTCTGTCCTCCCAGAATCTGATCCAAACAAAATCAAAAGTCTCATGAAGGTGAGAGAGAGTTAGCCAAATCCATTGTGAAACAAGGCATGTGAATCTAAATACCTGCAGACTTGGGCAAAATTAAGATCTGCATTTCAGACATTTCCCAGACTGAATGGGATGAGGGAAAACTTTGCCTCAGACTCTTCCAGACTTCTGGACTTTGAGTTCTCTGGGTGGGCTTTGAGTCATTTCTAGTGTTGCTAAAAATCACAATTCACAGACAAAAATCTGTGCCAGTCAGACTAATGTGTTTTGTTTTGTTTTGTTTTAATTATAGCTTTACAGCACTGCTGCAGTCTGGGGATTCCTGTTATGTTAATTTTTCAAACTCAGTATTCACAATAGGAAAGAACCCAGCTCCCAGCCCCAGATCCTGCAGGATGGGATTGTCAGGAGAGTACTTGAAACTCTGCAGAGAATCCTTCCTTCCTCAGGATTCAGTGAATTTCTCTCTCAAAATGCAGATCTCTGATAAGCAGCTTCTGCTCTGCTTTATTTCCCCTTCACTAACAATTGGCAGGATTGTTTGTTTTCCCACTCCACAATATAACTTCTCCAGCAGAGGTGTCAGACTCACTTTGTGGAGGAAGGATGTCAAACTGAATGTTGAGTTACAGTCTGTACATTTGCCCTAGCACAATTCAGGCTATATAACTCCATGCCTGCTCTTGCCATTGACAATGTTGGTGGGGAGGAGGGGGACTGGGAGGCTGGCAAAGAAAGATCTGTAATCTCTGTCCCTCTGACTTCCACCCAGCAAGGTGCTTAAACATAACTAAGGACACCCCCCCTGAATTTGGGAAGCCCACTCCTATAGTCAGAGGCAATTAGATCCTAAAGTGTATTTCTTGAGTGGAGGATCAGTAAATTTCTTTTGAAATTTGCAAAAACAACTGGCAAAGAAGGGATGGGAGGGTAGTACTAGAGCACCAGCAGTAAATAAGCAAACCAAATGTGTGTCTCTGGGACATCTCAGCTGCAGTGTGACAAATGGTGGACCCAAACAAAGCCTGCCCCTTCTTTGGTGGGAGCAGTAGGCGCCATAAATCATCAGTGCTGCAGCTTTCCAGGAGGCAGCGATAACAGCGCTGGACACACTAAAATAAAGCCACTTATCTGCCCGGCTGTAACAGGTGACACCATGTCGGGGTGGAGCAAACGCCCTCGGGAAAGCTGCGACACTTCAGGAAGGGTGAACGAACATCGAGGCTGGATCGCCTGCTGCTCTGAGCTGTGGCTCCACCCGAGCCTGACACCAGTGCTGGCCGGCATTGTCCCAGCCTCCTGACACACACCGCCCTCCCTCGTTTTACCCAGCTCCGGAACCTCCCTCCCCTGGTGAGCATTTTCCTCCCGCGGGGCCCTGGCCTGAGTCAGGGCTCCTCCCTGCCGGCGGGATTAACCCCATCTTGTTTGCTCGGTGGCGAGAGATGCGCAGGAACAGAAGGCCCCGGTGCCGCTGCTGCCTGGCAGCTTCGCACCAGAGCCCCTCTCCTGGTGTGCCTCTAATCAATCACCATTTTTTGTCATCCCCTGAAGTTTATCACCATCTAAATAGCCTTTCAGCCTGAGACGTCCTGTGGGGTTTCTGCCTTTGCTGCCTCATGCCCTGTGAAATTAATTCCCGTAACAGCATGTCCTCACAGGAAAATGGTAAGAGCTCAACTAAGCTGGTTTAGAAACTGTTTTAAATCCATACAAGTCCTTCTGTGGCCCTTCAGTTTGAACTGGGGCACTTTCTGAGTACTTGGCTTGGGGTAAAATATGCTTAGACTGGCAAGTGTTTATTTCCAACCAAAATTACCGCACTGAATCCTGCTGTCTGGGGCAGTGATTTTGAGTACTGTGAGCAAATTCCATATTTAACTCAGCATGTGTTTTTAGGTCTTGAAGATTTAAGGGCCAGACTGCAAATGCTTTTAATCAGGAAGCAATTAATTGCACAGATTTCCTCCATGCAGCCAGTGTAGCACTCAGCCCGGTAAGACTCCCTGTGAGGCAGTGGCTCATGCCTGCACACTTCTTTTATTACTGTGTATCTCTGCTAATTAGTGCCTGTTGGATGGAAGGCCAGGTTGCTACAGGGGGTTCAGATAAAAGGTATGATCTTAAAGATAGCTTTAAGAGAAAATCAAATTGTTTTCATTCCTGATGAGCTTGTTTAAAAATTATTATTACTATTATTATTATTTTTCCTGAAGAAAATTTGCAAGAAGGATTGATACTTTTGATGGAAGTCAAGGACCTGGTTTTGACTTGGAGAGCTGTTCCAAGTAACTTGTAGTTGAGCACACTCAGCTGGAGCTTTTTCCAGAGCACCATGATGCTCACCCAAGACCAACCCCAAGCAGGAAACACCCAGTCTGTATCTCTTGCACTCACCTTCATGCAAAGGTTCACAGTCCTGGTTTTCCCTCAAAAATGATGCTCAGCTTCACTTGGAGAGAAATGTCTGGGGAGCTGGGGGACATGTTTAGCCCTCACTGACAGTCCCTGGGGCAGGACACATACAATGTCTCACAAAACAGGAGGGTAAAGCTTAGCTGCCCCTCTGCCCCATATTCAGGCTGGGGCCATTGTTCCATCTGCTAATGCTGACACCAATTTTGTTCACTCTTTGAAACACAAGCCTCACATCCTTCCTGTCCTACATGCTGCCTATAAAGAACAAATTCCCTCATTATGCTATTATTATAATTTACTAGCAGAAACCTTCCTCTCTGCACACACAGCTCTTCATGTTTGACTATTATAATTGCATTTTCAAAGTTATAAATAACACGTTATCCTGCTTTATGTGTTCATGCAAGTCAGGCTATAAACTGGCAGATGAATGAAATTAACTGTCTCCAGAATTCACATTCCTGTCACTTATTCAATTATTTGATCAACGTAATTGCTCAGAGCAAGAGCTAATTGGAAAATGACATGCATTTACCTTCTCTATAGAGGAGGAGAGGCTTATCAGGTATTTTACTGCAGGCACTTTCATTATTTCAAATATTCTGGAAGAAACAAGGGTTTTAAATGAGCCAGGCCCAAACACACAAGGCTTATTTTTTAGCCAGATGCTTCTCCATCCTTAAAATAGCTCCAGTATTTTGCAGTGCAAGGGTTTGAACATGCCTGTACTGCAGCACACACAGGTATCTTGGCAGGTATGTATGTGAGCTGCAAGCCAAGCTTGCCTCCAGGGCTCTGCAGCACAAAATGTGTTCCTGCTCTGTGTATCTGTATTCATGCAGGGGCTGCAGCTATATGTGTTTGTTTCTTTCTTTGACAGACTCCCATCCCTGGGTGCTGATGTGGAGAATATCGGTTGGCTGAGGCTTGGCTGTCAGGAGTAGGAAAGGCAGAAAGTGATTTTTTTGGTGTTGCTGTTGTAGAAAAGACTGTAAATCCCCACCTTGCCAGCTCAAATCCTACATCAAAGCTACAGCTTGAAACACCAGTACCTTTCAAATGATTTTTCTGTCCCTCACCTCACCCAGACATCCTGGTTAACATTCTGAGTTTGTGTACTTTCTTATTAAATTAAAATCTAAGGAGGAGGTGCTAAAACAGAGCAGGTAGAGATAAAAAGAATCAAGAGGTAGGAGACTGAAATCCTAAACTGGTCCCTCTTTCTACTATTAGCTCTAGCATTGTCTGGAGTTGGAATATTTCATTTGTTTAAATAAGAGACAGGCAAGCAATTTTCCAAGCTGTATGGAAGGGGAGGAAGATCATCTATCAACGCCAACAGTTTGCAGCCTATTGTCTGTAGGCCCTGAGGGTTATCTGTAGGGGAAAGTGAGCTAAGAAAATCAACCCACTTGCCTTAAATTTATGACAGACAGACTGCACCTCTGTTGGGAAGTATTGAGGTCTGCAAATTAAAAATTGGGTAAAAAACAATATATTTTCCTCCTGCTGTTCATGAGCAGTTCCAGCATCAGGTCTTGTGTGCTTGAAAAAAGCTCCAGAAGTGGTCCATGGAGTGTGTGAGTGCTGAGAAACGCTGTGCCAGGTCTCACTCCCTGAGGTGTAGTGGTGCTGCTAACACTGCACAAGTGATGCAGGACAGCTCTGGCAAACTCCCTGTACTGTGTGCAGTGTCCGAGGGGCTGGCACTGCCTATATTTGATGAGTAGTTAACCAGGTGAGAAATTATTTAGTTCATCCAAGAGGAGAAGAAGAAATGAGTGCAGCACAGCCTGTTTGTACTTAACACCAGGACATGCCTGATAGTGAAGGTTTTTTAGGGTAAGAGGCAAAAGTATCCAATAAGGAAATAAAAATACCCCCACCATGCAGTACTTGTGCATGTGTCCCAGTTGTCCCTGGGAGAGTTAGATTCGTTAAGTACCTATAAGCAGAATTTTGTTGTGGTGCTTAGTGGGGTTGCTGTGCAGTTTGGACAAGAGGGATGCTGAGGGCATCAGGTGCCATTCCTGCTCAAAGCTCTGCAACACACACAACCACAACAAACTGCAAACAAGGACGATGCCAAGGTTTGCTGTCGTGTGAGTGACTCCAGCCAGTGGAAAACTGGCCTCAGAGTGTGAAGCTGTGATCTCCAAGCTGTGGCTAATGGAATAAATCAGTAACCTGGTGGCGCCACAGGACACCGCACATGGGGCATGCAGGCTCCTGCTGACGTTTCTAGACACAAAAGGAAAAAAGCCCCACCAAGATACTGTGGGTATCTCTGTGAATTCAGGCTATCGCTACGGCTAAAGCGGCGCACAGGCGTGCAGGGAAGCGGCCGCTCCAGGGCGCCAGGGCAGCAGGGCCAGCAGAGGGAGCCCGCTGCTGCCGCATCCCGGCATCGCCGCAGCCCCACGCCCAGCCCAGCGCAGCCCAGCCCAGCCCGGCCCGGCCCAGCAGCCCCTCACGTCCCCGTGCCGCACCTTTCAGAGCCCAGCATCGAGCCGCGCAGCCCCGCAGAGCCCCTGCTCGCCGCTCCGCAGTCCTGCAGCCCCTCCTCTCAGCGCCCCTGCGGCCTTGGACCCCGCAGCCCTCGAGCCCAACATTTCCCTGTGCCCAGCACCAGAAGCCTCATGCCTGCCCAGCTCGGTGTTCCAGCAGTCCCACAGCCAATCACACCGGCAGACCTGCATCCCAATGTCCATTTCTGTAGCCCCGCAGCCTAGCACCAAGCCCCGAATTCCCCCATGTCCGAATTTCAGCATCCCCACCTCCCAGCAGCCCTACAGCCCAGGAGTCCTGCAGTGCCCCACCCGTTCTTACAGCCCATCACCCAGCACAACTCCCAAGCTGTAAAGCAGCTCCAGAGCTGCACGGCTCCGCAGCTCCCTGAGCCGGCATCCCCAGAGCCAGCAGCTGGGCCCCAGCAGCGCAGCATCGCAGCCCAGGGCACCCAGCAAGCGCCGCTGGCACAGAGCTGCTGCTCCTGGGGCTGGGCCTTGCTGTGGCTTCTGCCCTCAGGCGCAGTGACAGCTGTGACTGTGGAGGTGGCTGCAGTTCTATACTGGCTTTTTCGCCTGAGGCCCTGCTATGAACTGTATTGACAGAGCTGCTGCTTCATTCCTGGGAGCTGGAAAAATCTTTCTAATGTGATCTTGCCATAGCCTGAGCCTGAGGAGGCAGCCAGTGCTACTGATGCACTCCTGGTCCCAACTGCTCTGCAGGGCTGGAGGCAGGCATGCAACGTGGGAAAGGCAGACAGCAGCTGCCTCTGCAACTTCTTGGTTCCAATACTACAGCTGGTACACTGTGAGCTTTGCCTCCATCAGGAACAGTCCCTCCCTACGCAGAGGAACAGATTTTTCCGTGGGATTTTAGCACGGGAAATAAACACTGGAAAACCCGGTGCTTTTGTTACACTGGGACATTCATCCTGCCAACAGTGAATCAACATGATTGCACTTCTGCAACTGAAAAATTCAATAAACATACACAGAAAAATTATTCTCCCCTAGTTTTTGTCTAGTCCTGTCCACTTTGTTGTCCTGCTGGACCTCGTGCTAGCAGCTCCTTACAGGAGGGTGGCAGCATCTTCAGTCTGACGGACAGAGCACTCCTCCCCTGGCTGACTTACAGCAGGGCCTTGCTATTACAGCCAAAGCCACAGCACAGGTGTGCTGCTCCTCTGTGAACATATTCCAAAGGCACTTGTGGGCTGTCTTAACTGGAATTTCATCCCATTTTTTATTCAGGCACAAAATATCTGGTTACCATTTTCAGCCAACAGAAGGTGCTTGAAATGGAAAGAGTCAAGTCACAAAATGGGATAGAAAATGAAGCTATGGAAAATATTTGTAGGCAAACAATAAAAATGCAGTTTGAGTCAATGGCAATATTGAATTTCAGTGCTTTCAAGATTTTTTTATTATTATTACTTAAAAGTAAAATTATTTAAATTGTAAAAGACATTTGAATAAAGAAAGCATTATTCTAAATGTCAACAATGGAAAAAGTGATGCTTTGATATTCATAATTTTTTCCTTATTACTTTTATTTGAGAGATGTATTGGGCATGTTTTCTTTTGTAGCTCTTACAAGAAAATCAACAGTTTTAAGGAATCAGAATTTTTCAATTAGAAAACATTTTGCTGAAAACTCCTATCTGGAAAAAAGCTGGAAACAGTTAGTGTGAAAAGTCTAGCAGGAACCTTTTAGTTCCAGATGTGTTGTTCTGCTTTCCCTGGTATGACAGAGGTACTTAAAATTAAAGTTCAAAGATGCAGAGCCGGTGGAACTAACTACATATTTCCTGACATTTGTGCCTGTCAGCACAGGGGTGGTTAGACTGCTATTTATAAATCCGAGCTTAATTCATTCTCATACCAAAGGGAGCAATCAAAACCCCAGTGATTCCCAGGGAGCAATCAGGGCCAGTGTACAAGAGGCTTTTCCCTAATTTATTTCTGTCTGTGTTGTGTTCGGAAGAAAGATACACATAGCAAACAAGTCCAACCCCAGCACTTCTCTGCTGAGTCAGTCAGCTTCTTAGGTTTTATGGATCTCAGGTCAGGAAGGCAGGATGGTCTTGTGGCTGAGGATATGGACTGTGAGTCAGAATAGTTTATTAATGAAAAAAATTGTTCCTTTCATTTATTAGCAGATCGTTCTCTAACCAGCAAAATTGCCATTGGAAAAATTCAACTGTAGGCATTTTAAAGACAGAAGGGCAAAAAAAAAAGAAGTCCAATTGACATTTGATCATTTCTGCATCAACATTACATTTATCCTTAACCAGCTGTCCTGGAAGGAAAAGGACAAGCACCAGGGTAAATACCAGAAATATCCTGATTTGCGTTTTAGGCTTGCTAAACTCCCGTTGATTAAGCTGGGAATGTTGATTAAGGGCCTCAAGCTGTGACCCCCAACAATTCAGTCAGGTTACTCCTGCTGCTTAGCAAGGCTTCAGTTAAATTGGAAAGCAGGATAGAGTGTCAGTGAGTTTATCAGCTCTGAGCAGTGTGTTTCTATGCAGATAACCTGTAAGTACCTCCCTGCTCAGCCCTGGAGTCTTACAGGGGATTCAATAGGTTGTCTGTCTGCTGGTAGGAGATATTAAAGTCCTTCAGAAAAAAAAATGCTAAAACCCAATCCTGCTTTGGACCGATCCTCTGGAATCAGTCATTCAGTCAGTAGAGTTAATGATCAGTTGGTGGGTTAATAGCCAAACCTGAAGTCAAGAAGGATTACAGCTTAAAAAAAAATTAACCACTCAGTGACTGTAGTCAAAGACAGTATTCAGTTATTTTTTGATGGTTCCTTCTCCATCTAGGCTCCCACAGAGGCTGACAAGGGATATTTTTACTTGTCAAGGCAATAGCACCATAGCAATAAAACCCTAAGAAGCCCATCAGTTTGCTGCACAGGACCTGTTTTGCATACCAGGCCTTTGATCTTTAAGTGTATTTAGCATTGCCATTTTTTAATGAGTGTGGTGAGGAGGTGAAATAGGTCCCTTGCTTAAGTAGGACAATTTATTATTGTCACTTAGCTTGTGAAGGACAAGCCATGCAGAAGAGCTCCAGTCAGGGGAGAGAGGCCTTGAACGCAAGAACATTTACGCTTCAGTTAACAGGGAAGCAAGCTGCATGGGGCTTTGCAGAACCCAGTTCTCACTGCACTGGGGAAAAAGAATTATGTTTTTATTTCTTCGCCTTCAATTCGTGCTTACTCAGTTCACTGACAAAAGAAATTTTAATTATTTACTGATAAATATAGGGCTTTCCCCTTCTGCTTCATGCTATGGCAATGAGATTGTTGGGGAAGTGTTGGCTGAATAATCCATGGTGCTGCTGTGCAAAGTCAAAGGAATTTAGACCAATTTTGAGGGTACCAACTGAGTCTGTCAATCCAGCAGGGAAGGAAAGAGGAATCACTGCAAACCAAATGGAGATTTTTCCAGTGAGACCAGAGAGAGATGGTGTGACACAGGTAAATGATATGATACAGCTAAGAAGAACTTCTACTTTCAAACACAAAACTGTAAGAAATGAGTGTCATTTCTTGTTTGTGTGATCTTTCTCTGATGGAGAGCAATCTAAAATCCAGGACAGACAGCACTTACCAGCACCTAGCTGTACATCTGACAGGTCTTGACTATGTCTTCTCACAGGCAGTGGCAGCAGCACGAGATGGGCAGGGCTTCATTCAGAACCCAACATCCGTGTGTGCCTCACCCACGGAGACAAGTGGCCCCTTGGGAGCAGTGCCTGGCACTGGTCAGCTGGGCACACACAAGGAAGGGACCCAAAAAGGCTCCTATGAGGATATCTGGTCCTGTAGTTTTCAGGCTGCCCCACAGGGACACACTGGTGATCCACAGCACAAGAGGAGCTGGTCAGTGAAGTGAATGGAGAAAAAGTGAATGGAACTGGTGCATCTACTTCCACACACACAAACAAATATTACAGAGAGGGATCAAGAGCACTGAAATGTACCCTAGGCTTTGTCTGGTTTCCTTTCTGTTGTCATTGAAAATCACCATGGAACCATAGCACTTGACAGTCTTTGGACTGTTTTACAGAAGTATGGTTGGAAGAGCGATTGTCAGGAAACACCACTTAATCCCAGCTACCTCGAAACAAAATCAGCTGTCCCTAACCATTCCTGACAGCCCTGGGTGTCTCCCTTTGCTGGAGATGCCTCAGTCCCTGGAGGCAACTACAATATGCAATCATCCATACCTCTGGAAAGTGTGTTCTGCCATCTGTATTGAGCTTTCCATGCTGCAGTTTGAGCTCATTACTTGCTTCCTTATTTACCACCACATGCTGTGGAGAACAGATTTCCTTTCTCTTTGGTGTGGCAAAAGTGAAGAGTGTTCAGCAATCCTTATGTTCCTCATAAGGCCCTTTCCCAGGGACAGCCCATGCTTCCCTCACCTCAATGCTGGCCAGCGAGCCAGCAACAGCCAACATACCCCAGAGCAGCCCAGGAGCAGCACTCTCCACAGCTTTCCTTTCCTGTTGCATTGCTTTTATTCAGAGCTGTCTTCCCAACCTTAAACACCTGCTGGATTTGCCTCTAGGTTTGAGTGCTTTTCTGGTGCTAATTCCTACCCCTAGCTGTATTTCCTTAGGAGCAGCCAAAGCACATTCCTGTATCCTCTGAGCCCACTTTGCTCCTTTGCTGCCCTTCAGGAGGGCCTCTCTTCCTTTGCAAAAGGCAGCTTTCAAACCCATGGGGGCTGCACCACACACACACACACACACACACACACACACACACACACACACACACACACACACACACACACACACGCACGCAACCAGATCTACATTAACCAAGACCTGAGACAACCCAAAGCATGGAAACAACAAAAAAAGAGAGCCCTGTGTGGTAGTCAGAACCTGGAGCTAAACAGAGATATTCTACCCCTCATATTTTTTTTGTTAATTGTTGCTCTGGACATTTTTGTTTTATCAGATGGGGAAGGACACTCGAGACCCAGCTAATTTGTGTCTCTTGTCAATGGCTCTTTGTTTTCTTTTAGCTTTTTTTCTCCCTTATTTTTCCCCTGGCCCTATAATCATTTCTTTGTTCTCTTTGGTAAGCTGGCCACTCAGAGCATTACATCCCTGTCTTAAACCTGGCTGCAGTACTGTTCATAACAGCAGCAGCAGCAGCATCCGCTGGGGTGGCAGTGATGCGTGGCCAGCAAGGCTCCCTCTGCCAGGCACTGCACAAAAAATCACTCTACCTGCATCGACCCAACCCAGCTCTGCAGTGACCAGAGAGACTGAACTACAGAGGAGAATGCACCTTTTTCTTGTAAAACAAATAAAATGCTTTGAACTTTCCCCTCACAGGCACTTTATTGCCCTCGTTCATGGCAAGCTCTCTGTCTATACAAGTGTAGACTAGCAGCAAGGTACTAATAAATTAATAAAGTGGAGGCACTTGCCCATACAGTTAAATGGTTGGCATTGTCCTTGCATGAGTTTGTCCCAGACCAAGCAAATACTCTCGCAGACAACGCCCAGGCATGTTTCAGGAGTCAGGGTGGTTCTCAGCAGGTGGTTTGGGCACAGCTCTCCTGCTCTGGGGGACAGGAGCTTGTCTCCCTAGGGATGGCTGGGCATGCCAATGGGTCTTGAGGGTGGAAAACATTTCCCAGCCTGTCTTACTATTTTATGTGGCTGTACACTTGGTGTCTCAGCAGTGCACAGCTTTTAATGGATTGACTCACCCCAGCATCCCTGTGGAGCAGAGAAGTACTGCTAAACCCCTGGGTCCAAGGGGAGAAGCAGACTCATGGAAACACTAAAAGGGTTACATGGATCCAGAGAAGCCTTCAAGTCCCACAGCCTTCTTGTTTCTTAACCTCCTGCCCCAGCCCCAGGGCTTGAAGCTCCTTGTGCTGGTGAGGATGCTGAGCTGCCCAGGACCACATGGGGCAAGACAGGGTCCACCTCCTTTGAGCCCTGCAGCTGAGATGAAACCCAGCCTGGTGAGGCTGGGCAGATTAAAGCATGCACCAGGCAAGCCTGGTCCAGCAAACAGGATCAGGCTTGCACTTAACTTGACCCTGAGGGACTTGCAGAAGCTTAGGCAGGGACATGGCTTCTCTACCCCATACGTTTTGACTTACTGAGACACATGAGGCCTCAGGGCCCCTCAGAGGCCACACGTCAAATCCATATGGATAGTTTGTGCAGAGGAAATTGGTGGGGTCAGGAAGAGTGGAAGCTGCTCAGTGCTTTACAGACACATTGCCTGAAGTTCCTCTCCTGAGAAAAACAGAAAGCAGTTCAGCACCATGGATTTTCCATTTTCTCCATTCCAATTTTTCCATTAATTTTCCTCATGCATGTGTTAAGAGGGAGATGATCAGCTGTCACTCATCTGCTGGGTCATCTGTCTCTGTTTTTGAATCACGTCCATCACTATGGTCTCAGGGACAGCAAATACAGAGAATCTGTGTTCATTAATTATGGCATTATATGAAAATGCACTGTTTTATCAACAGTCCTATTTTGAGATTATTTTTATGAGTGATATCATTATTTTGATGCCTCAACAACTGGACCTTTTGACAGAGCACCTTCAGGTTTCCAGGGCCAGCTCCCAGGCACACGGCTAAAGTCCCTGCAGAGCCCTGTGCACTTGGTGTGGGGATTTGCAGCTCCCCACCAGTGTGCAGTGGGTGGCCCTGCCCTAAGACACCCAGCTGCAGTGAGCCCAGCCCTGCCCGTAACCCAGCGATGAGCTTTGCTCTGGCCAGCAGCCAGCCCGAGGCTCCATAGGGCAGGGATGGATCCAGGGGCCATAAGGATCCAGGCAGTGAGGTTTCAGCTGTGTTTATTCCAGCCTGCTTTTTCTCCCAGCTCACCTCCCACTGACACCTGCACACCTGCATGGAGGGAATAGTTGTGCCTTTCCCTGCTCCAGGGCACTGACAGCAGAGTTGCAGTCAGGGCCCTTTACCCACTCAGGGTGGGGCTGCAAAACTGAGGGAGGAGGAGGCAAAACCTACTCATGGCCTTACCTTAATTGTTATTCTCCTTGCTGAGTCTTCTTCTTCCTTGGTATTGCCTCTGGTAGGAAAGATGATTTTCTTGCATGAAATTGCTTAAAAGCAAAAGGTAAACTCAGCAAAATGAAAAGTACCATCACCACTACCATCAAAAAAACCCAAAAAACCAAAAAAACCCCACACAAGAAATCTGGGATTCATCCACTCTTCTGTTAATTAGCCTTAAAGAAAACAATAAAACCAGAAAGCAAAGCAAAAGCCGATAAAGGTAATTGGGCTGGGCTGCTGTAAAAGCAGGAGCTGTGGGAAACAGGGACATGGCTGCAGACAACATCACCTTGTAGAAAGCCCAGATTTCTGAGGTCTGCCTCTCCCCTGAGTCCTATTTTGTGGCAAATCATAGTAGATGGTGTAATTATCACAGCTGTCCTTCAGACTGGTTTAAGAGGTTGTACTTTCCTGACTGCCTTTGGAGTACAACAGCAGCAGCAGGCAGATTCCTGCCAGCACAGCTCAGCTAAATCCACCAAAACAAGCAAACAAGCCTTCTGGAAGAACTTGCTGGGTGGTATTTGCTGGATGCTTGTTTTCAATGACAAGTTTCCGAGGAAAACAGTAGCATTTTAAAACCTACGTGTATGGCCAAGAAAGCTTGTGGACTTTTCCCTCCTCCTGTCCAGCAAATACTTTGCTGCCTCTTTTACAAAGCCATTTCTATTGACGTAAAGCGAAGATAAGAAATGTTTGCCCAATGCTGCCTTGCTCAGTTTTCCATGTGTGGCTTCTGGCTGATTTGCCATGCGTCCCTGCTGAGGTCTCAATCCATTTTGGACTGAAAGCGTCCGGGCTCTTGCTTGGCTTATCATGCCGACACAGCTGGCAACCCATTAATCTCCTGTTCCCGATGCCTTCACTGCAGTGGGAAAGCTCTGGTGCTTTTTAGTGGTTTGCATTCACAGCTAACAGAGGCTGGTGCTCAAAGCCTCTGCTTTGGTCACTTCTCCACCACTACCAGCGCTGGGAGAGGTTCAGCATTTTTGTCCTTCTTGCTCTAACACTCTCTGTCAAAGATATGGAGATCCGTAAAGCAGCAGGAGAAGCAGGTTTGAAGCCAGGATCACATTATCTACCAGTAATGCTTTGCCCTCATTCACATCTTTAGTCTCAGGACTTCAAGACATCTACAAAGTACCTTCTCAAACACTGACAAACTGAGGCTCAGTTTTCACTCAACAGAAGTTTTCCTGTAGAGTTTTGAGTTTTGGCACCTGAATTCTGCCTGCTCCCTCCCCAGAGGGAAGGAAAGGCTAAGAAAGGACACTAGTCTGTCAAGGTTATCCAGCAAAGGAGTCCTTGGAATTTCATGCTGTTCAGAAAACTGTTTTAAACTAGACTGGTAAAAACACTATTTTGTGAATGTAAACCATTCTGAAAGGGTTTGCCATGTAGAGCTATGCTGGTAGTACTCTTTTGGCAACTCTTTGTTTCAAAATCCAGCTCAAATGGACTAGAACTGCAATTTCTTGGGCCCAGCCTTGCATGCTAGTGAGGGAGTCCCAGGAAGAGATGGGATGCTTGAAAGGGAAAGAAAACCTTATACTGTGGCTGGTTTTTATGTATACCTATTATGGTTGAAATGTGCTGTCCTGAATACCTGGGAATCAAAGGTTTTCATTCTGTCCCTGAAAAGAGAAATACAATGTCTGTATAACTGCTTTCCAGTATCCCAAACATGCTCACAGTTCTCTCCCAGGGGTGGAGAAGTGCTGAGAAGTGCCTGCTCCTCCTCAGCTGTGGCTGCCAGCACCAGGGATGCGGGATGGACATAGTTGGCTCAGCTAAAATGGAGATTAGGGAGGCACCTGGAAGCCTCCATGTACAAGCACCTGAGCCAGGACAGTGCTGATTTGGATGGCAGGGTTTGCTCTGCACAAAGTGAATCCTGTTCCTTGGTTTCCTGCCTTTGTGTTACTATGCAGCACAGAAAAAGCCATGACTTTCCTCCTCTGCTAAGCAGCCCTGGAGCCAGCTGTGGATGCTTTCCTGCGATTCCTTCCCTCAAAGTCAGGCAGCTATCAGGGAAGAACAGCCTGCTCACTTTCAATACAACTAACACTTGCATTGGCTTGTTCCAAGCCTTTTAATCCCCACCAAGGAGATCCTAGCAACCACTTTTGGAAAAGATCATTAAATGTGGAAAGGGAAAAGGCTTTTCAGCAGTGGCTATGGGGTTCTTCCAAGTTTGATACCAAAAGGAAGTTGCTGGCTCCAAAAGAGATAACACTAACACCAATTGTTTTTCTTCAGACTTTCAGAGTAACCAACTAAAAATGCACAGGACAAACTGTCTGCAGAGGCAGATCAGCACAGATGTATTGGCTGGGCCAAGCTTCCAGGGGTGGGAGGGTGCAGAAGCAGACAGATCTCTCTGCTCTCCTCATATCCCAGCAGTGTTAACAAGAGTGAAAGGTCCCATTAGGAAGTTGGTTTGACCCCTCATACAAGGATGTATGGCCCAATGAGAGGTGCCTCTGGGGACACCCCACAGTGGTGAAGGACATGGTGGATTTCCCCTGGGAGTACTGATGTACTGAGCTCTGTTCACTTTGGCTGGTGACCAGTTCAGCCCAATCTGAGCATATTTTACAAGTACCATATCACTCAGCATTATAAGACTGTTCAGTGTCCTGCTTCTCTGTGCCTGGGGAAACACGGACTGATCACTCTCTTGCAGTGTTTGCGTTTGGGTTTAAGATGTCAAAAACCTCTCTCCTGCCTCACTGCTGACTCCCTCCCTCTCTGCTCACTGCTCTACACCATCAGCCGGGGCTGTGGCTGCCTCTTCCTGGTTCTCCAGCCAGGTCTGATCACAATATCCTCTGTCACAACTCATTTGCAAACAGGGACCTTATTCTTCCATACAGCCCTGCACCTGAAATGCAGAGATATCCCTGCACTCACTTTGTCAATGTAAAAGTGTCAGCATTTTTAGGCCTGGCCACTGAAGAACTCCCTGGTCCAGAGACAAGCTCTGCATCTCCTATTGGGCAGCTGGAGTCTCCCTGGCACCTCCCAGCTCTTTCTCTACAGGCCTGGGAGATCACACCTCTTATATCTGTTATGCCATAAGGGAGGACACTTTGGGAAAGAAACCCCAGGTCTGGCAGGCTGCTCTGGATCTTGACTCCTCTTTGAAGCAGTCCTGAGGCCTGAAACTCTGGCAAGGTGAAGGGTTTGAGCATGGCATGCAGATGTGGTGCACAGAGTGAGCTAATGAATTTTGGTGCACACAGACTGCTGGGGTTCATCTCCATTCAAGGAGACTTTGGATATTTAACTAGTGTGAAAACAAAACAGATGTTTTGTTTAACCCTGTTTGCATAACCCTGAAAAGAAAACTGAAAAAGGCTTTTTAGCCTGTCTAAAAAAGAAAATGTCTGTTGTACAGAAGATACCTCTGAGATAGGTGACTTCAGGAATACATTTTACATCACTGAAGATCAGGGTAGGAGTGTACATGGGAGATGTTGGACTGCAGTCCACTGGGACATGAAGGCCACAGAGATCTATCAGCCTGTGGGGTCACATGAAGATTCCCATAAATGCAGGTCACCTCAGTTCCAGCATGGATTGAAGAGAGTAGTCACATAGGGATGAGAGCAGGGCTGGAGCAGGAACCAGCAGAAGCAGCCAGCAGGGTTTCTTCCCAGGAGTGCTACAGCTGTCAGGAAAGCTGTGGCAGAAAAGTTACTCACTAGTCTGCTCTAACAGGGAAGGGAACGCATAGGAGAAAGGAAAGTTTTCCCAGCTGCTGGAAAGGTCCCCTAAAGAACATAAACATGTCAACTAGGATTTTGACAGGTGTGGAACTAGTGGGGTTGTGCCAGCTAAGGAAAACTAATAAGGGGATTCACCTGTGGGCTGACAGGCAGTCTGGCAAAGAGTACCTGTGGTGCAGATACCACGCCTGTTTCGAGTGCAGGCAGGTCTGCTCTGGCTCCTCAGAGATGTGTCTGCACTGAGCTGTCATTTCTCTGCTCAGCTCTCTCCTCCATCACTCTCACCAGTCCCACCAGCGTGCAGCATATTATCCAAGCGTATTTTCTTCTCCTCCAGCTTAGTCCTTGGACTTCCTCACTCTCTCCAGGTTGTTTCTGTAAATGGGGCTCCTGTGGCAGAAAGAGAAGGATAGCTATAAATCCCAGTGTGCAGATGGGCAGTGAAATGCAATATACTCCAGGGTAGGGGCAGTTCCTTCATTCAGATGTTTGGTAAAGCTGGTATCTATTACTTTTCTTACCAAGACATTTATCTGCCACCACCTAGGTCTTACCCAGTGTGTCCCCAGCAGTGCCTAGGTGACTTGCTGGGCCCACTACTTGATCCCTGCTCAGAGCCAGCAGGGAGAGCCCTGGGAAAAACTCCCACCCCTAGTGCACCCAGAGGGGTGTGGGACAGCCCTAAGGCAGTGAGGGGCTTATACATCAAGCTGGCAAACTGGTGACTGTCACACAAAATCGGGACATGCAGTGCTTTTCAGCATCTGTGACCCCAGATCAGCTGAAAAGGATTTTGAAAGTGAGATAAAGGGCTCACCTCCTACCGTGGTTCTCCTGCAGAGGGACTACAGATAGGAGGCTAGGGTTAATTTGTTTTCTGAATTAACTAGGAATTTGGGAGCCTTGAAGCAATTGTGCTTTGTTTTGGTTTTGTGGTTTTTTTTCCCAGGTTTATCTCAACAAGGGGTTTTGTCTGTCAGTTTTTGGTACCCTGTCCTAAATTCAATCAGAACTTAGCTGGTGGGGTGGTGAGAGTTTATTGTGTTAATAATGTGTGCTATTTACTGATATCATTCTGCAGGTAGTGAAAACTTCCTTGAAATCCATACATACGACATGAAAATGTTACTAAAAAAAAGTTCTGGCAAATACAAAATTTTTTAAAACTATGAATCAAATATATAAGTAGCAGTATCTTGTAATTCTCTAGTCCCTTCCCCTCAGGGTTCTCATAGAACAGCCTCAAAGGCACTTCTCTAGAGTCAGAGCAGGTCAGAGCAGTCTTTTATATAAGCTGCCTTTTCTTTCCTGGGCTGCTGTCCTTTCCCTGCTCCCTCCCTTCCTATTCTTCCCCTTTCTTTTCTCACCAATTCGCCTGCCAATGACTGGCTCTGTTGAGTCACTGGGATCCAACTCTTTGAAAAATGGATGGAGGCATCACAGATGGTTTTTTTTTTCCAGCTCTTGGGTTGCTCTTCTTGACAAAGATCAATATCTTGGTGACAGTCCTGCAGAGCAGGCCATACCCTTCCCCTGAACAAGCAGCAGTCCATCATGTCATGTTCAGAGCGTGCTGCCTCACTCCCTCACCTCTCTCCCTGTCAAGCTTTTCAAGTTCCTGCAAGAAGAGAAAAAAAGAAAGCTTTCATTCTCCAAGGCCAGCATCCAGTTCATATTTTTTGTATCATAGGGAAAATGATAAGCCAGAGTATAACAATGACCTACTTCATGTCCTGATAAAATAATTTCCTCTCTCTGTCATTTTTCTCAAAGAATAATATTTGACTAACACGAGCATGTAGGATAGAGCAAGAGCTTTTCTGTGAACTAGCTGATAATGTGTCAAATTCAGCCCTGAGACAGACAACTGCCACCCTGTTGACCTATGTGGAGTTAAGCCTGTTTATCCCTCAGCTTAGAGCTCTGAAAACAATTGGGTTCAAACCTGTAAGATGTGTGCATGTGATAGGATTGAGGCCAGAAGCTCAGAAACTGAGGCTATCTGTTACAGCACCCCTCCACCACTGCCCCCTCAGCCCACTGTCACCACAGCTACCCGGGAGCTGCGCTGACTTGCTGCTGTGGTGCCAACGGGCCACCCCTCTGCAAAACAACCCGTTAGCTCATCCTCTTACACAAAAGGCTACTGTACTGGGCAGGCCACATTACAGGATAGGGCAACCATGCAGCTCCGAGTCCACTCACGCCCCCCTCCCCAAGCACAGAAACAATGCAGGCTGTTATAGCTGTCCCACTGCAGCCTACTTAGCTCAAAGCATCAGCTGTACTGTCTGCTGAAGGTGTCGAAAAATGCACACGTGGCATTTTTGGCTTGCAGCATTGCATGAGGAGATTTCTCACATCATCTTTCAGTGCCATTCAAACGGGTTGTCACCCAGTGCACATTGCCCACCCCCTCATCTCCCACCTACAGGAGTTTTCCTTGTGGTTGTGCATCTTTTGTCTTAACGAGTTCTCGTCATGGCAGTGATAGAGGACAGGAATTTGCCATTTGCCATTGCTGCTAAGGGGTGACATAGCTTGCACATCCTTGTGCCCTCGCTTGGGCCACATCCTGGCTTGGTGTCAGAGACTGCAGTACATCTGCTCACCTTCTCTTTGCCAAAAATGGACACAACAGACAGAAATTCGTCTGCTGTCGTGACTTCATCATATCAGGACACACTGCCCAAGATGGCAAAGCCAACCAGCTTACAGCCTTTACTGCATTTACTGTTGTCATACTTACTGTATGCTGACTTCTAGCATCACATGCCATTCCACAGTACTAACAAGGTCCCTGATTTATGGGATGCTGCTGAGACTAAAAGGCAGTTAAAATGTAATTATAGTATAAGCTCCTTTTATTTCTTTCCTTGCTTAAATGTGGTATCAACCTAGTCCAGACTACTGACTTTTCTCCAATTTCTTGTTCCCTGAGGTGGAACGTTCCTCTGGATTTCAGATGGAAAACTACCAGCTGCTGGGCTCTGGCAGGAAAAGGGTAACAAAAATCTTGGCATGGAGATGGAGACTCCTCTTGACAGTTCTGCTCCTCAGGCACAACGAGCCTTTCTATCAAAGCTCACGTGTCAGGAGACAATTTTCTTGGGTGCTGCTCAGAGCCTGAAGAGTAAACTCTGAGGGAACTAGACCCCAAAAAGCTGTAGCTCTTCCCCATGTACGTGCCTCTCATCAGCAGTGCCTTGTCTAGGGAGGAGATGCAGCTATGCACACACTTGGAACCATGCAGAATAAAAACGAGACGCTGGGCTGCAAATGTGGCTCTGCCCCCTGCGCAGAGCAGTAGGGAGGAAATACACCTCCAAATGAGAAGTAACAGTATCCAGTCTCCATACTCCATGCAGTTCAACAGAAATGGCTGAAGATACTCCTTTTTTTATGCAGATCCCGACTATCTTCAGGGTTTCACTGCAAAGTGACTTGTTTTCAATTCAGAAGAAGGGACACAAGCCTCTATGCAATTAATCAATTTTCTTTTGTCTCACTTTAAGGAAAAGGAGAACCTATGGCAAGCTTTGGTACTGGGTTTGGTACCTGACTTTGATCAGGGATGTGACTTGTCACCTGTATCACTCTAATACTGAGCTTATACTGTGGAAAGAGCATCACCACTGAAGATGTTAGCACACCACAGATAGCTCTGAGCTCACTCACCATTACAGCACGACAGCCACACAGTAATCTCAGGCCTTTCCATGGAACACCTGCTGGGCTGAAGGTGCCTAATACTGAATTAAACACTGAGATTTTGCAGCCAGGCAGCTGTGGAGCATGCTTGCTGTAAGGCTCTGCTGTGGAGGCAGCAATCCCAGGAGCAAGTGTGGCAATGAGCTGCCATGGAGGTAAACTTTTAAACAGCTGCAGCTGTTTGCAAAGCCAGCCTGCAGCGCTCACATAATGCTTTTCCCTTTCCTGACAAGAATAAGCTATATTAGCATTATCCTGGCACAACTGCATCCATACTCTAGGGAATTAGCTGCAGTAGTATTGTTAAAGCAATTCAGCTTTTCTAGGGAGACAGGCTATAATTACATTAAATTAAAATAGAATGCTTTTGTTCTAACATTGGCTTCCCCACAAGGACTTGTACCAAAATAACCAAAGGTATGAATTAAGCCATTTCTGTTATTTTAGTACAAGCCTGAATGCAGGCAGGCTCCCATCCAGTCTTTCCACCTTTCACTCTTGGCCGAGCTCAGCTGTCTGGGTGATCTCTCCCAGGCTTCATCACAGAGGGATAAATGTATGAAAGCACCCAGTGGGGAAATGCTTCTTGGTTGTAGCCGGGTGCCCTGTGATGGCTCTCTCTGGGGCTAATGCCATATGTGACAGCACCATCTTTGTTCATTTAAGGGAAAGAAATTCTGCAGGACTGGGATGTCCCACAGGAGGGTCAATAGACCCTGTGGGTCTGGAGCATGAGGGTCACACCGAGCCTCTATGCTCTGCTGGTTGCTGTGTCCATCCCTGCCTGGCTCCCAGCACAGAGTGGGTGCTGCTGCGCTCGCACAGGGCTCCAGGGAGATGTTTCTTCTCTACACCTTCATCTGCACGCACGCTGTATCCAGCCTGGGGTTTTTGCAGCTGCCTTCAGCCAGGGAGGACCTTGGCTTTGGCCTTGCTTCGGAATGCCCAAAATGTCAAAGTGCACAAGAGCCCTGGCCCTACCCAGAGCCACAGTGACTCGTGCCATGGAAGAGGCCAGGGTGTTTAGGAGAAGATCAGCTGTACAGAATGCTGTTTTTCCATGAGCTGTGAGCCTCTGCAGGGCCTTTGGTGGTTAGACCACCAGGGGTTTAAAGGGTTTAAAGGATCGGGCAGATGTAAGCTCCAGCGACCATGGGAATACAGATGGGCATGATGGGCAGCTGCAACATGTGCTGCCTCACGGGGGTTTCCACTTCCCTGAGGGAAATGGGGAAACAGCACCTCAGGACACGCTGGCAACTCAATGCCACTGAAAATGGTAAACCGAAATCTCACCTCTGCCACAGACTTATCAGCACCGATTTGGGCAAGCTGAGGTATATGCACTTGCTGCCTGCCAAATGAGGTACCCCAGACTCTCCATCTTATTTGTATGGTGCTTTTAAGAAATGCGTTTATAATGTTCCCAACCGAGAGCAGAGACAACAATTCATCAGCCTTTCATTTTTAGTGTTCAACTGCAAATTTTTCCACGGCCAACTTCTTTCAAAGGTGCTAAAAGAGACGCCTGCTTTCCCACGGCACATGGCTCACTTTACCCCTCCCCACGCGTGCAGGTGGGAGCTCGCTCAGCGGCTTCCACGGCCAACACGCCGAGAGCAGCCGTCAGGGCCCCCCTGCCCTGCTAAGCCCAGCGCACTGCACGACACCGACACGGCCGCTGCTCCCGCTCGGCCCTCACGGCCCCTCACGGCCCCTCACGGCCGCTCCGCGG